>SNQJ01S0004194.1:63846-79618 GCA_010110895.2 Picea sitchensis | reverse complement strand
TGTATCTTCCTCTTCCAGGTTTATCCCTGGAAGAGGAAGATACAATCTTCCAATATCAAGAGAGATTTGAACTCTCCACCCTTGCCCCTTCCTTCCACCCAAGAATATATGAGAGATAATAAAACTTTACATTAAATCATGACCATCAACCAACCATCACATAGAACCTGATAATGCTTCCCGAGACTTCTTCAATTTCTGCAATTCTTCAATTATTGGAATACTCTGATCCTGTAGATAATATTTCTCAATGTATTCTCTGAAAATTCTCCAAGTTTCACTCCTTGAATCCTCCCCAAAAGGAAGTTATAGAAAGAATGGTAGACTTTATTCAATTCTGGTTTATTCAGGTGAGCGAACTTGTACATAATGCCCCGCACTCAATATTTAACATCAGATTCTAAAACTCGCACACAAGAAACTAAAGTCTGTACTATTTCCAATGAAATTGGTCCCACTTAATTTGGATTCTCTATGAAGAAGTTATGACTGTTTTACTCGGAACACTTGTTTATTGAATAGCTTCAGGACTGGTAAAAAACCCTATCTTCCACAGAGTGTATCTCCATAATTATAGAGAATCAAGAGATGAAACTTTTACCACAGGTACCTTGATATGTATTCTAAATACCATAGAAATTTCACCATCTGAATCGTTCTAGAAAAAAATTTATAGTGAAAATAACATACCTTAGAACACATCACCAAAAGACTTCATCCTCCCTTGAAATATGGCCTTCTTTACTTCTGATTTCCTCTGAAATTCGACTTGTATATCAAATGAATGTATAATGATATTTATTTATACCATTTATGTCACTTCCTTTTAACATTAGGTCCGACTTGACACTTTCTTATTTTGTAATTCTTATTTTTAATTATCTTCAGGGCCTACATGTACTTCCTTCTTCAATTCACTTTGTCATCTTCAAAAATTCATTTCTCCTCAACCATGAGGAACCACGTGACGTGCCACATACCACTGGAAACAACATGATGTATACTATCCATACATGGGTGTTTTATTTACATGTGCATTTTCCTTCATCTCCAAATACCTTCATCAATATTGCGGTCCAAAACCAATGACTAGGGTTGACATCAATGACAACAACCAATCTTCCAACATCCATACCTTAATTCAATCTTGGAAAATATTGTATCAGCCCTCAGTTGGTCGAATAGCTCATCAATTCTTAGCAAGGGGTACTTATTCTTGATTTCCATCTTATTGAGTTGGTGGTAGTCTATGCATAATCTGAGTGTGCCATCCTTCTTATTCACAAACAAAGATGGTGTGCCCCAAGGGGAAACACTAGGTCAAATGTAACCTTTTTCCAACATCTCCTTCAGTTGTAGTTTGAGTTCAACCAGCTCTGGTGTACTCATTCTATAGGGTGTTGTAGACATTGGTACCTCTCTAGGTACATGTTCTATTGAGAAATCAATATCTCTTCTTGGAGGTAGACCTAGTACCTCTTCTGGAAACACATATTTGTACTCTCTTAATATAGGGTGGTCCTCTAATATTTTTTTACTATCCTCAACATAGTTCATTACTTGTATTGCATAAAATCACATCTTTTTCTGCAATACTTCTTCACTTGGAGGGATGATATTTTCCTCACGGAGACAAGTTTTTGAATTCCATGTAGGGTCCTCTGATCCTCTTCCTCATATTCAGATTCTAATGTTTTATTGTAACAATCTAACTTGGATTTATGGGAAACCAACCAATCCATGCCGATAAACATGCCGTAAGATCCTAAAGGAAGTATGTTTAAATTTGTTTGGGTGGAAAACCCATTCACAATGAATTTGCATGCTGGAAATACCTCAATTACCTTTATTTTTGTTCCAATGGATAGTTGTACCAGACATGACTTAACATGTTTTTCTGGCAACAGTTTACATTTCTCAACAGTTTGAGGGGAAACATAACTCAGATTAGAACCAGGGTCAATTGAAATATAAACATGATGGTCGGAAATCATACCTTCCATCTCCACTACTTAAGCTTGGTGGTCATCCTGCCTATTATCCAGGGCTGCATAAATTTGTGGCATGAGTCTAACCACATCATTGTCTGTGGTAGCTTCCTGGATGTTTTAGACACTCTTATTGTCTTTCTATATATGTGGAAAATCCACCAACAAATGTTCTTCCCCACATCCCCGACATTTAAATGGTTCTCTCTTTGTATTATGAGTCTTTCCCCGGGCTGATCTAAAGGGTTTATTTCTACTTTGAAATGGAAAATTCTGCCAATACATACTTTTAGTAGGAATTCTCATCTTAGAGCGTTTCCCAAGATTCTTAAATCTTGAGGGTTTAATCCCCTTCTTCTTGAGTCCCAATTTGCTTTCCTTTTTCCAATCCTTATGAGGTTCTGCCTTATGATTGAATTTCTCATAGAAATACCTTTCCTTCCTAATGGTGTCTTCTAAAGTATTAGGTTCCTCAAACTTGAGTCTGTCTCGAAAGGATTGAGGCAATCCACTAATGAATCATTGTATATTTGCCTTTTCATCTTTGATGTAAGGCACATACCTCATCAATTCAAGGAATTTGTTGACATATTCATCTATGGTGAGATGTCCTAGATTGATTTCATAGAACTCCTTAGTCTTTTCATCATAGTACTTCTTAGATAGATACTTTTTCTTGAAATATTTCTCAAATTGTCTCTATGACAACTCCTTTTCATGGATTCCTTTCACATTTCTAAGGTCCTCCCACCAAATAGAGGCCTTTCCATTCAAGTTGAAAATGAATGTTTGGGCCTTTAAGTTTTTAGAGTAGTAATAGACTCTGAAGTAATTATTTAGGCCAAGTATCCAAGATTATTCTTCTTCCCCTTTCATGATGCCCCCATAAAAAGTGGGGGGATTGGATTTCTTAAAATTTTTAGGGTCACTTCCCCTAACATATTTTCTCCTCTTTCTTCTCCTTTGAAGGAGTGAACTAGTGCTAGAAAATTCCTTGGATTTGTCAATTCCCTCACTAGAGGATTCTTTAGATGAATCCTCAACATTAATATGCTTCTTGGCTCCAGGTTGATCCTTCTTGGAGGAGCTTATTCTTGTGTTTCTATTTTCAGGGCCATGCTTTTGTATCTCAGGTGGACTTTTGTTTTTATTAGTATTATGTTTGTCCAAATTACTAGCCATTGGTCCATGTTACAATTGCCTCTGTATGTATGATAGAATTTTCAACAGGACTGCATTAATTTCAGTTTGTTTCTCATGTTCTTTTATCATCCTTTCATTGTCTTACTTACCACTTTGTAATTCTTCCATAAGGCTTCTTACAATTTTAGATAATTCTGGAGGGGTTTCCACCACTCTCCTCTCATCAGATTCTTCTTCTCTATTATGGGAGATTTCTCCCAACTCATGATGTGGCACCATTCTTTATGTTGTATTTTTCCTTGTTGTCCATTGAAAATTCGACTGTTGATAACAACATTTTATGTTAGTAAGTTGTCCTCAATTTTATGAACAACAGATGTAATTTTTGTAAGGTAAATTAGCTTCATTATTACACATATAACCACAATATGAAGTTTATATTTAAAACATGTAGAAACAACATAAGGTCTCACTCTTTTCAGTAGTAAAGCTTAAATACGCTTTTACAAATGGGTAGGGTAGGGTGCCCTACCCAATAAATATTTTTCTATTAGACTTTATTCTTCTCTTTCATGAGCCCACGCATACCAAGTGTTGTTTCCTGCTGTGATACCACTCTTTCACACAGTCGACCCCCTAAGTACTCTTTTTAATGGATGGGGTATACATTTTTCACTTTCCTACAACTCCTTGAATTCCTAGAATGAGGACACGATCGACTTGTGCTCACCGAGAGCTCTCCAACGACTATAACCTTGTCCAAAATGGAGCTCTCCTTTGAAAGGTATGGTTTTTCGAAGTTTTTGGGGCGTCATTGGCCAATGGCCACCCCCTTCACCACGTGACATTCACATGGCTTTACTTCCCTCATACCTTTTGACATGACACTGTTTTGATCCAAGTCGTCATTATTTGGAAATGACATGGTCACGAAAGGAGGGGTTACAGGGAATATCCCTCCAAGACTTCATAGATATTGGATTTTCAACCCTTCAACGATTCTTGTGCAGGTCCAAAAACTTCCCGAGAGACCCAAAGTCACGAAGTAACGAAGTCTCTTTCCACTCCAGGATCTATGTTGGAGTTCTATCCACCCTTAGATATGACGATTGATATTTATTCATACTTAACACATAGTTTATACTTGACAATGGGGGGGTCCCACACCTAAATCACGACCAATCCCACGACGCCACATGGAACTATCTTAGCATGCCACATCACCATAGCATATGCAGGCCCATCTAATCAGAGCTAGACATTACAACATGGGAACTTCGACACTTCGATGTTTAACACACCTTCCTATATCCTCGAATCTCTCGAAGCCCCGGAGTCTCGAATTTTTGAAGTTTCAGACTCCTAAAGAGGGTCCCATGCACATTCTTAAAAAAATAACTTAAGGTTAATCAAATGATTTCTTTAATCCTATTAATTAAGTAATCTCCAGCCTTTGGGCCATAGCCAAGGTTACTCTCTACTTCAAACTCCCGAAATCCTGAAGGCTGAAATACTGAAGTTCCACAGACCATTGATCTAAGATCAGTCAGGATATTTATCGACCGTTCGATCGAGAGTAGTGGAAGGATATAATAAGTGGGATTATTAACTAGAAGAAAATGATAGTCACTACCTCGTAACCAATTAGATGGTAATACTATGGAGAGGTTGAAATATTGGGGATTGTAAGAGTCACAAAGTCGTGAAATTGTGAACTTCTGCCAACTGTCTGATCAAGTAGCTATTTCATATAGCATCCCCACCGTTGGATCCATAAGAGGAAAAATATGAGAATCATATCGTTGATATGTGATCATAATCAATGGTGAAGAGAATAGCTGCGGTCAAATGTTGGTACGTGTTTAACGTTAATTCATATCCCATGATAATGGATAAGAGACTGCTAATTTCTGGTCAAACCGTCCGGTCATCGTTTTGACAGGTTTCCTTAAAATGATGTTTCCTTCAAAAATATTCGAATGTTGTGAGGTTACAACATCCCAAAGTCCCAAAATTCCAAAGTCTCGAAGCTCAAAAGGATTAGATCCTTTTGAGCATAGCGAAGGGTTCCAGGGTCCTAAGCTTGTGGAACTTTGACAAGACCCCGAGGGATACACTCTTAAATCTTATCCAATATTTAGTTAAGCCCACAGAATTGAGCGTATGGTCACTTGGAATAATGGTTTAAAGGAATTTCCCTTCATTTACGGAGCTCATATTCTATAACAGGAAAAGGTAATTTTGAGGGATCAACAGGATCAGAGAAATCCCGACGTAGAGTTTGTCCTGACTCTATATTTTCATATTTGGTCCTTGGACAATCCCTTTGAGTATTTTCCAACCAGAACAGAATTCAAAGTATTATTCCCCGAAATTCATTTAAAACCCATTACTAACATTTCTCCTGTTCTAAGCATACATAGGCGGAATACCATTTACAAAACATGATGCTCAAGCTTTACTTCAAATTTCCCAAGCCGTAGGCCATTAGAGCCACACATTCTACCATTCAAACAAGATAAAATATTATTCCATAATCTAGCTGAAGAAAATACATATTACAACTAAAAAATCAATACAATATAAAACTTAGAGTCACACTTATCCGATATTTGAAATTAGTTGGAAACTGCTGAAAGGGGTGCCCTTTTCGACCCAACCATAGGCACAATTTATCTTGGAGTATTCCTCAACTGTCCACCCCCTAGCTATATCATGATGTCATGAGAGATATTTTTCTTTTTTTCAGCAACAATAAGGGACAAAGGTTACTCTCCTTTTCCCACAGGAACCCGATAGTCCAATTTTCGATCCACCAAGCAAGGGATCCTGTGATGATCTCTCACTCAATCACTACAAATCCATTTATTAGCTTGATTAGAAAACATCATCCAAGCCCTCCGGAACCTAGAAAAAATTACTTTCTTAGTTCTCTTTAGAACCAGAGAGTCTCACACACTCTCCTTCTTCAGGAATGGTCCTCAAAACCATTCGTGTGCATCCTTTCTTCTTCTACTTCTCCCACTTCTTCCCTATGCCCACAATTTTCCTTCCTTTTCTTGCCTTCCCCAACAATATTTTGTGGGTCAGATCAGGAAGTTTCTAGATGGGCACTCTTCACATCTCCTAATTGACCCTTGAGGAAGACTTCCCAACTACTTTCCTGGCTGATAATTAAATTTTCTAGGCCAGAAGACTGTTCTGGGTTTGAGTAATTTATATCCAGTAGAGTATCAGTCTAGTAGGGGTCATCTAAACCATTACTGGTTCCCCTTACCATACCCTCTCATGCATCACGCTCTACATTGGAAACCCTCTTTCAGAATTCATGCCACAATTTCCTTTTTATTAAATAACACAATATATACATTACCTTCTTTAGCAAGGTTCATTGCATTTCCAACATTCATATGATAGATATGTCAATTGTCTTGTTCACACTAATAATATTTACAAACTGGGGGAAACATGGGTGTTACAACAATGTTATTGGTGCATTCAAATTCCAATGAACAAGATATGAGTGTTTTGCGTTGATGTGGATCGATGAGGATACATCTTGCTTCGAATCCATGTTGGTATTTGGAGCCGTTAAAACAACATTGTCCATATTTCAGTATATATAAGTGGATTAATAATGCATTAACTTAATTCTTTTAATACTATACATGCACTATCATGAGTATGATCGCATGGAAGAATCTCAGACTGGGTGACTGTTTTTGTTTTAGATGGTTGTGTTTTATAGAAGCCATGATCAGTCTCTAAAAAATAATTTCCCAAAACAGTGTGAGCAAAGATGATGGGTTCGTTTTTACCTTATAACTCAGTTATTGTGTGCTTCATATGTGCTTCAGAGTTTACACAAATCTGGTTTTGTTTACCTTTATAAGGAAGCCATAGATGGGACCAATCAGTTGATAAATATCCTTGAATTTTAGCTCACTAGTCTCTGCTTAACAACAAACCATAACTTTCAGGTATGTTAACCACAACAATATCAATAACTTGATGTACTCTAGGGTTATATGCAAGTCTAATTAGGAAATATTTAAGATATCCTTTCACTTTGACATCTGTCCTATCCAATTTTATGATTCTGGTTTTGGTTAATTGTGAGACAACGTTTATCTTTTGACTGACTGCACAGGACATGATGTTTGATGAGGCACCAGAGTCAACTAAGAAATTGTGTACAGGGAGATTGAAAATTTCATATGTAACTAGGAAAGGGGTCACCTTTAATTTCGAGTGTGCACCTATGATTTTTACGTTTATGGTAGATTCAATTTCTACTTGGYGGACTTCTTTTTCTTCAACAATTTTAGGAACGCTATCAATAAAAACAATGATTTTTTTTTCTAGAGAATTATCAGGTTTAAAAGCATCATGCAACAAATCATGTTGTTGTGGTAATGAACAAATGTCAAACATAGCGATATTGTCTTTCATATTCTTCATATATTCTATAAAGTTATAATATAAAACTTTCTTTTCTGGTATGCTCATTGTTGAGTTTTATTGTGCACCATTGTTCTTGCTATTGGGTGTCGCTCTGTTGGATTTGGAACGGTTTACAACTGAGTTGGATGTGCTTGGTTTGTTGATGTTAGTTGGAACAACCATATCATATTTATTTTTTTCCTTTGTTTGGGTCAGGATACTTAGTTTCAGGGTAGGATTAGGAGGGGTAATATTCCTGAGGGGAATGCTAGCATCTTGGGAAGAGGAGGTGTTGGGAATTGGACCTTTTCTATACAAATTGTAATCTCTAGGGGAATCCTTAACTACTTGTGTATTTTCCACAAATATTTCTTCTATTGTTGATCGTTTGAGTTTATACAGTAGTCCCAAAGGAACATAATAACTTTTGGGGGAGGATCCTTAGTGGTATCATCATTCACTATTTCACTTGGTTGTTCATCATTCATACTTTGCTGATATGAAAACTGGTTTATAACCAAGGTCATGGAAGTGACTCATTGAGGGAATGTCTTCTCAGAGTGGTTTTGTTGGTGATATGAGAAAAACATATTTTTTCCGATTTTTTTCTAGATTTAATGTAACTTGAGGAGCTTCGGGTGGTCTAGGTGGGTTCATTTCTCTTAAAAAGTGGATGGAAATTTCTAGGCCTCAAATATCCTTCACTAATATTCTTCTTGATATCTACAACTTCATTCGACAATTTCTTGACCAAATTTACCACATTGTCAATATCTTTGGGTTCCTTTTCAGACAACTTTGTTATTAGTAAAGGTTTCTTTCCAACCAACTTGATTTTCTCATAGTGCAAGTGATGGTTATATGAGGATAACTCCCTTTCTATAGTTTCAACTTCATCGAAATTCAGAGACAAACTGTCTCTACTAGCTTGGTTGAAAAACATTCCTATGGAAGGAATATGAGCCACATTGTAGTATTCAATGGCTGAGGATTGTGAAGGAGTTGTGTCAACAGTAAACTTAGTTAGGACCATGATAAATTGCTGATTGAAATCATTAAATTTTTCCCTTTTATTCATTTTAATGGCTCGTAACTCCTTATAAGAGGATGCGTTCTTTTTCTATTCACCAAAATTTCTAATAAATACCTTCTTGAAGTCTTCCCAACATGTTATGGAATTATGTGGAAGACTTAAATACTGCGTATATGATCTTCCAGATAAGGTGTAAGGAAAAATTCTACTGACCACATATTCATGCTGGACATTTAAAAGGCGAGTTGCTAAAAAGAATTTATTTTGTGATCCTCCGGTGAGTTAAGTCTTCCCGAAACAAGCTTGGGAAGAACCTTGTCAGATTTTCTAAAAATTTCATTACCCGTCATTACCCGTCACTCTTGATGTTCACCGATGATATGTCAAAAAATCATTTCAGTGTTTTCACTGTCAAGGTTATGTTCGAATTCAGGAGGAGTATGGGGGAATTATCTTAAGGGTACTGGTACTTCTTGTAATGCAGTTTTGACGAGATATTCTATAGAATCAACAAGAATATTGGGGTGACTATTTGGACATATTACATTGTATCTTTTCTCCTTGGGATATTTAAGGTTGTTGGTAGCTAACTGAGTATTTTTGCGTAAGCATGGGTGATGCAATGAGTTTCAATGAACTCTTCTTGTGGTACACAAAACCAAGTTTTTGTATGAGTTTCAGTACTATTAGTGACACTTTTGAAATTAGGGTTTGTATATTCAAAGATAGTCTAATGTTTAGGATTTCTATGTGGGAAAATAGTTGTAACATGATTACTTTTAGAGGAATGACCATGATTATGCAAAGAGTTTGTGTAAGCCATACAAGTTGGCCCTCCTTCTAGTGACAATTCTTTTGACACATCATAATTCACCCTACAATAGTAAGGGGTTCTCCCTAATGCATGGTCCCAATTAGAATATGCATAGTTTAGTTTATGAGACCCATCTGAGATTTGACCCGACTGCCATTGTTGGTTATGAGGGGGAATATGGATGGTTATGAAATGTAATTATGTAGATGAAGACTATGTGTAAAAGGAAATCTAATCTACTTATTATCTCCAATATCCTATCTAAGATTAAACTGAAGTAACCAAATTGAGTTGTAATGAAACTAAAATATGCCAAAAACCTGACCTAGATAGCTAAAATAAAGGTGCAAAGTTAGAAACACAGGCATACATACATATAACCAAAAAATTCCAAATTATATTTCTGCATACATAACAACTCATGAGCTTAGGACTTATAAATATAAGAAAGAATATAAATACTACAAAACAACATTGAATGCATCAAATTATTCTGTAAGCAAACATTTTCCTTATAGTCCACGTGATCAACATACATTCCACTTGAAACAATTCACAACAAAACAACCACTCACACAAGTTCTTCTCTCTTTCGAAAACTACCTGTGAGGGATTCTCAATATTCATTAATAGAGTATATGTCCTTGAATTAGTTCTTGAGTTTATAAAATGATTAATATCCTTTTTAAAGTGGGTTTCTACTTATATTTATACTCTTTCTTCCTAACTCCCTAGTGACTCTTTGTATTCCCTTAAAGAAAATGTTACGCGATTGTTCATATTCCCTCTGCTTGATGACATGTGTACATAGTAAAGAAAAAATTGGAAATAGTTCAAAAAATACAAAACATAGTGTAGGTAATAACAATTTTGAATTTTCTATTTTGTCCTTACAAATTCTTGTCCCGGAAGTATGCTACCCAAATTTCCAGCTGATCATAGAAGGATATGAGTCTGTGATATGCATGCTCTTCAATGGTAGGGGTATGAATAGCTACATTGTCATCAAGGGTATGCATGCCTTTTGATAATGTAGCCATGAATGATTGAACCATAGTATGGACCTTTGTTGGTTGAATAATGTGTTGTTATATTAGGTCCATTGTTACTATGGTGGCTACCTCATTGACCTTCCTTCTACGACTTGTGTTTTCTTGTACCTTGTCAACAAGTTCCTCCATTACAAGGTTCTTTCCAATATCTACTAGCCGGGGAAGTCGACATATTTTGATCAATTCTTGTGCTATCTTGTGTATGCATGAACATATCGCCATTGAGCTAATTGTTTTTCAGTTTTCCTTTTGTCTTGGTTGATGACAGTGATCTATAGAATATATGTTAGTTTTCCTTTCCCTGGTGGAGGGACGATAGAGCTCGACCAATGCATCCGATTTTTTTGCAATCCATGTATCAATATTGTTCATTCCCTCTCAAATAGTGTTGAAATGTGTGAGCTTGGTTTTCATCATTCTATGTTGGTCTATCATGATAGTAGCTATGTCCTGGAACATGTGCAGGTCAACATACATGTTTATTAAGGATTCCTCGAGCTCAATTCTGACCTTTTCCATGATGGATTTAAAGCTATGTAGGTTGCCTTCATCTAATTTTACTTGTTGAAGATTTTATTCAAGCTCCCCAATCCTTGCTTCCTTCTCTAGATTCTGCTGGAACAAGTTTCAGACATTGTCTTCTGTGGAAKTCATGAAGGTAGAGCCAACACAAGCTATGGAAACAATATATTTTATGATGTATTTGGTCACAGAGGTTTGTGTAACAATCGAGATTGGGTTTCCTCTTGTCCCAATCACGTTTTTCACTCGTTCTTACATGCTTTTTCCTAAAYATTTGTCGTAGGTGAATTTCTTCAAATTGGGGACTTTTATTCTTTTAATGGATCTTGGAATCCCAGATCTATCCCACCAAGTTGGGATTGGCTATTGGTTCCTGTTGTGAATATATCTGGTAGGCCAGTGTCCATTGGGATTGTTTGACTATTTCTGGATTCCTCATCCATTTCCCTCTATTCTTATTCTACTGCTTTGTCTGTAGCTTCTTTAGTTTCCCTTTATGCCTCTTATGCTACCACTTCTGCAACTTTTTTTTCTTTTTCTTTAGCTGCGGTTGCTGCTACTGCATCAATTTTATCTTTTTCTTTGTCAACTTCAATATTCCTTTTCTTTTTTGAGGCATCATTCTTCTTCTTGTGAACTTTCTCCTTGTCTCTTCTTTTCCTATCTTCCAATGTTTCCTCTTCCTTTGCAGATCCAAACTGTGTATATGCAGTGGTGATAGATGTTCTTTCTACTTGCTCTTTTTCTTTCTTTCTAGCCTCTTCTCATGCATTTTATTCATACACAATCCTTTCTAGGGGTCCGCCTCTCCTTTTGAACATGAAATCATCGTAAGTTTCAACGTCGCAATGTACTTCTTCCTCTTCCCATATTTATGATGTATACTCCCATGGTAGGCCTATCTTGTTAAAATGTTCTTTTACGACCTTTTTGGGGTCGTGTCTCCTGAACCTTACCTCTCCAAAATGATAGGGAAGTAAATATCTACTTCCTATTGGGATTGTCTAGTGTTTGAAAAATAATAAGTGCTAATGTATAGTGGGAGTGGAGGCCATATCCATTTCTTATCTTTATAGATTATTCCACTGACTCCATGGATTACCGTATGCTATTCCACCTCTTGAATAACTAATCTATCTAGTATGAATCGAGGCAGAAAATGAGAAGCTTTCATGGCTCCATACACTCTATTGTAGGTTCCATGTTCCATCAAATACATGTTTCTAATTCTTTGGATGACGATGATGACTTTATTAGTCATGCATGGAGCGGGTGTGCAAAAGATGAATTTGTAAAGTGGAGCTAGGAAGTGCTCACAAATATTTTGATATTCAGTCTTGTACTTGTGATCGTAGAGCACTTGGAAGTACATATGAATGGTTGGGCTAGTTGGTTGCCATTCCCAAACCATATTTGGGTACTGGTGATGTATGCACATGATGTTCAAAAGGTATGAAGACATATGGAAATTGGAGAAGTTCTTGGGATGAGATTTTACAACTGCAGTGATGGCCTCTGTTAGGTTTGTTGATAAGATGTCATCCAGGTTGAATGACATTCCTTTGTTCGTGTAGTAGTATATTAATGGCATGTATGATAGGAAAAAATCAGAGGCATCTGCTTGGTATGATACTATAGGTTGTCCTGCAACATTGAGAACAAACATGTTTTCCAAATATACGTGTTTAAATATCCAAGTGATGGTGTATGTGCAAGTAAAAACATCAACATGGGATACTACTCTAAATATCCTAGACCTTCTAATGTTCTTAAAAACCTTAATTTCATCTTGTTCCTCAACATTAGTGGAAAAAGTTTTCTTTTTAAACATTTGGTACATGTCCCCCCATATGAGAAACTCTTCTCCCTTATCCAAGAATCTGGAGGTATCATTGTACATGGCCCCAGGAGTTTCAAGTTCATCTTCAATTTGTTGGCCACTTCTGGAGGCCTTGGTGGCAGGTGATTTATTGGTCATTTTATTCCTCAGAGACATGTATTAATCTACAAGGTAAATATGATATTAGTGTTAAGAAAAATATAAATGATACATAAAACTAATTTGTTTAAGTATCTTCAAATACCTCAGGATTCGCTTGAGTTGATGTTCGGTGGAATATTTTTATCTGATAACGAAAGTATAATAGCAGTAATGGTGAGAAATTTGGTGAGATTTAGAGAAGAAACTGGTTTAAAATGCTCAAAAGGTTAAAATCGGAGTAGTTCTTATGAACTATTCCAATGACTATTATAGGAGTTAGTGTTAAATTCTCCGATAGTTTAATGCACACATAGGAAGATTTGGTGTGAACAGTCTTGATTAGGTTTACGTGTGCATTGGGAAAGTTGATGGGATCAACAATGTTCATAACAACTTCTCCGAAGTGATCAAAAAATTTGGCGTTAGGCTTGCTAATGAAGAGGCGGGGTCATCAAGAATCAATGAAGTTAGCCTTGGAGGATTTCATACATTGGAGGATTTCATACAAAATACTCTGAATGATCTACATGTAAACCATAATTATGCCGATGAGTATCAAAGAAGTTAAGTGGAAGACTGTCGATGGAAGTGGGGGAAGTTCGTATGACAGTCTCCGAAGGCAATGGAAGTTGTATCGATTTCACACTAAGTGTTGATGTGAGGGTGCAATGTTTTAAGTTACAAGGATGAAACTTTTGGTTGTAAGTGGTTGGGTCATTCTTGATCGAGGGGTTTCAAGTAGGTTTTATAGAGATTTTTATTTGGAGATGGTCCCCTGATATGTACTCGTGTTAGATAACCTAGATTAAGGCCAAGATTGTGCGAGTACTATTGGAGGCCTCCGACATCCTTGGACTATGGTGAAGTATGAGCGCTAGGAAAGGTAGGAAACAGGGCACAAGTGTAGTTTGAAAGAGGGGAGAGTCACGGTACAACTTGGAAGTGTTAATTCTTTTTTAAATCATCATGAAAAAGMTAACCCTAAAACCATTTCCCATTAAAGTAATGGATATAATACSAAGTTAGGGATTATCTGTTGGGTAGACGACATGTGGGGGATGCTAGTTGGTTTGGGGAAAGGAGCTTCAAGATCGACTTATTTTTTCTTGGGGTCTACCTTCCTTTCTTCAACGATCGATAAAGTTATGAGAACCGAGGGTATAATTCCTATTTATAAGTTTGGGTGATTTTAACAATAAATGTGCACGAGTGGAAAGTATTAACTCAACATAGTTGGTGACAATTCTTTTGATGTGCATCGAAGGAATCTGTGGGAAAGTCTCTGACACATTAGAAGACTTGGTAGAATTAGTTCCAAATCTCATTGGAGGAGCCAATGAAAACTCCCTTGATAAATCACAGGAGTTAATACAAACTCCTTCGATGTATTAGAGGAGTTGGCAACAAATCTCGCGATAAAAAGAATTGTCGAAGGAAAGAGTCAAGAAAATTTTTGATGGTTATCAGCGAGGTTGGAGGTAACTCCTCCAATGTACATCGTAGGATTTCTTGGTAATCAGAGGAGTTTTCATTAACTCACCCAAAAACCCAAAATTGAGCTTGAAAAAATTTCTAAGTGTCCAAAATTGAGAGGAACAAATTTGACTTGAATATGAAGCTTGAGGAGCATGCTTGGAAGGGGAGAAGGGACCATAAAAAATATCTAGGTCGAAGAGTTTTCAAAGAAAAAAATAAAGGGCTCAATTTTCTTGGAGGGGTTTTGCAAATAGATTAAAAGAAAATGGAGGGTTGTAGTGACTGGCACAACACATTCCATGGTCTATATTAGTGAGTATCTACCCAATGTAGATATTGATGCAACTTGCACATGGGATGACAAGCACACCAAAAAAATTGAGGGGATGTCTTTCTTGGGAAAGGGATTGAGAACTTTTTTAAAGGTGGGTGCTTAAATATTTGTATGTGTCTTCATACTTAAATGAATTATAGTAATGATTGGTACTCAAAGTTAATTATAATGTCTTTCAAGTGGTGAAAAATAAGATGATGCATCTTTAAATTGAAAACAATCTTGAATACATTAAGGCATGTATAGAAAAGTTTGAATAAGTTAATGGTAGCGTGTTGGGCCCGAGATATGATCATTTTCATGACGGTTATTATACACTTTTTCCATATGTATATATGTGTTTTTCATCTTTTGAAGGATCTTTTTGAAGAATTTCATGATAAAACGGTATGATCGACACTCGGTACGTATAATCCATGTTTAATGATTGTATTGGATATAATTCATCATGTTTTATGATTTCCAAGAGCTAATTCACATTTTTTGATGCTACAGGGAGAAAATGCACTACGTTTATGCTTCCAGCACTCATTCCAGTACTTCATCCAACATTATTACAGGCAACAAACTTAAACATTAATTTTTTGGAGGATGAAGTGGAATCTGAAAAATCCAGCACATGGGTTTTGTGTGCAGTATGCCCAGTTAGTTCCCACACAGACCGTTTACTGAAATTATGAACGGATTAAGAGCAGTTCGTGGTTCTCAATTCGACATCCGACACTCGTTCCGACACTCAATCCGACACTCCGTCCATCACCTCTTCCTGCACAAAAACGTAGGGTGACTTGGAGGTTATGGCATTGGCGGCCAGTGATGGGAAAATCAGAAATTTGGGTTTTGCTCGTGCTTATCCCCTCCAACTACTGAACTCTTGACAACTCGATTTTGGGTTGTTATGGTGGGTGATTATTGGGTAGCTTTGTTTCGACAATTAGGGCACCATTAATGAAATTTTCCAATTTTAGAAGTGGTTTGAACCTCCT
>SNQJ01S0004194.1:11671-42569 GCA_010110895.2 Picea sitchensis | reverse complement strand
AAGTGGCATCCTGGACTGGCTAGAGCCTCTGAGTCACTTCCATGACTTTGCTCTGTATGGTATGGACCTTCTATTGAGAAGTTCACTGTTCCTGAGATATTTTCATTCTTTCAACTGCTGACAGGATATTCAACTACGCCTATACTGTCGTTTCTTGCTACTTTGCTTCCCAGAGCTGTGACTCCAGTGTCTTCAATTCAGGGTCCTCAGTAAGTCGCTCATAAGTCTGTGCACTTCTACTGCTAAGATGTTGACATTCCAAAGCTAATGCTCTAATCCTATCAACTATGCTATGGGAAATGGCTTCTCTTTGGTCTTGCATGTCCTGCGGAGTACTTGGTACTATTTGTAGCTCTAGATCTACTATTCTATGTTGAAGCTACTGGATGGATTCAACAAGCTGTGCTACTTGATGCTCCACTAAGTATTCCTCCTTTTTCTCTAAGCCTGTCACAGAGCAAAGTTCTCTGTTGAATGATTCTTTTACTCCAACCTGCTCTACAAGAAACTATTCTTTTTCTTACTGGATCTGCACCTTTTCCTCTTCAAACTTTTCTTGGAGGGCAACCTTCTCCTACTGCGCAACCCTGCATTGCTCTTTTACTTCCTCTTGTGTTTGTTTAAGGGCCACTGTGGCCTGTTCTATTTCTTCATGTGCACAATGAAGCTGGGCTTCAGTCGCATTGGCTATTCTGTGGATTTGGGTAGGCTCATCTCCCAACTCTTTTTCTTATGATGGAGGGGGCGCAGTGGACACTACACAACTGGAGTGAAGGGCCTGTTGTACCCCTCGCAGTTCTGCTTCAATTTTTTCATACATGGTCTCTTGCTTAGATTCATTTCTATGCAAAATATCTTCCAAGGCATCCAATACAACTGCGATGATGAAGTCAATGTCATTGAGTGTGAGCACAGTCTACAACTTGATCTTACTAGATTTTGACTTCTTCCGTGATGTGGGTTTAGTGGGAGAACACTTTCTTTTGTGAGATGGATTTGTGTCTTCATGGGGATTCTGTGGCGGTGTTACTTCGCCTTACTTCTGCTGATCTTATTTTCCATTATTCTCTTCTTTATCTACTTCTTCATCACCTCCTCCAAGTGATTCTGATGCAGTTTCTTCTGATGTACGGTTCACCTGCTGGACTTCTTCTTTCTTCTTCCTTCTGCTACTTCCAGGTGTATCATGCCCTTCATGAGTGATCATCAGGATTCCAATTAGTTCAAGATCAGACAGTTCTGCGGGGTCAACAGGGATAAGGAGCTCTGCAGGCCACTCCTTAGTTATTTCTTCTAAGCCCTCTTCAATGAGTTTGTAATAAATCTGTAGTACTTCTTTGTGTTTGTCTCCATGCGCAATGATGTAGATAAAATGTCTGTCTGCGTGGAACTTCACAAATGGCTTGAAACTGTGAAGGGTGTTCGACATTATATGAGGGACAACCTTAATATCCCTATGTAACTGCAGGTAGTAGGTGTGGAACAATGCGTTTGATTGCCATTGTTTTTTCATATCGCTTGAATACCATAGCGAAGTGAACTTCACGGCTAAGGGTTCAGATGGATCTAGTTCCGGGAAGGTCACACCTTCCAACATCTCCCAATATATGAACACGATGAGGATCAACAACCAACTAAAATGGAACTCATAGCCCTGATCTTGAGCTTCGCAACATTTTTGGTCTAACTGGTTCACTAAGTACTTTTCCTAGTTCATTTATAGTCCCTCCACACATTTCCCTACAAGGTCAACAACAAACCCTGTGACCTGCGTGGGTCTATTCTTCCAGACTAGCTTACCATCAATCAACTGGAAAGTAAGGCGCACTGCGCCATTTTGGATGGAGGCTACCTTGTAGACTCACTTCCCCTTCTCCACATCATCGTATGTATCTTTAATATTCTGCGCCAGGGCGCAGTCTACAACCTTCCCTGGGTAGAATTCTTGCGGGTCTGGTCCCTGCATGCTCAATTTGGTGATCCGATAGATCAACGCTGGATCGACGGTGATGCGTCTGTCTAGCCATAAATAACCACCATGGAAACTCAATAGTAGGAGCTTAATGCACACATTAACCTCCTGGTGCCTTCCAAAATGGGGTATTTTCATTATGTTCAGGATGGTGGACTGCGCGAGGTCCATAGTCCATGGTTGGGGGATTATCCTCAACTTCTTCCCCTTCGTCCTAGTCAAATACATGTGGGGAACGAGCATGCTGAAGTTCTTGCGATCCCCTAGGTTAAAGTCGCTGATCTTTAGTGTCATGATCTTATCCGGTTGAGGCTTGCCTATGTGTATCCCCTTTGGGAGGTACACAGTAACCAAGGTGTATTCGAAGTCCTTGGGGAGACTTTCATGATTTACCGCATCGACCAGAGGCGAGATGTAGTCAGGCAGTATGGAAGGGATTAACTTCACGTTTTCCAAGTCATCTCGATGTTTGGTTATTTTCTCATCTGCAACTCGGGATGGTCCAGATCCGCGAGCAGTCAATGGGGAGGCTTGCATTACTTGCGTTGATGAAGCTTGAACTCCTGTGGACATCACTCTCTCTTCCATTAGATCAATTAAAATTTCCTCTATTGAATTTTCTATAGCGCTGAGCTCGTCCGACATGCATGCTCGATATCAGATATCTTAGGGTGATGAACAATTTCTCAATGCAATAGAAGGGATGGCAAGGTCTCAATAAGCACAATACAATAACAATGAGTTCTCTTGTTGGCTCGGATACAATTCGTGAACGTGTGCTCAGCGCAACAATCGACGGGATAAGTAGACAACGATGTAACAGATCCTTCCAACGGATAAGAAGCCTTCATCAATGTAGTTTTGTCCGTTACGACACGGTCCCAACGGTCCGATGGCGAGATTTATTATCATAACTATTGTTCTAACCGTTCGGGAATGTCAATCTAATGGTTACAATGCCTCCAATGGTCATATCGCTCCGCCCTGGCGAAGTGCCAATCTGAGTTGCTTTGATATTTCGGTGAAGTTTGAATTCTGGAGACCTTCCTTCTGTGAAGCCTTCTTTGGAACTTCCTGTAATTTCTCCAACTTTGGTTTCTTCTTGCTGAGCTTTCTAGCCTTCCTCCCCGTGATCTGAGTTACTGGGTTCCTCATCCCATTCTGATTCTTATCTCCTCTTGGTATAGTAACTTTGCGCTGTTGATGGTATTTTGTAGGGTTCAAGGCCAATACTTATTCTCTGTCTGGGGTAGGCTCTCTACTCTCTTGTACAGACATGTGTTTCAAGTCTGTTTGCTTTCTTTCAACTTCGATAGCCAAATTTCTGGTCCTCCGTAGCTTCGACTGGTTTTCTTGTTCTTCCGGTAAGTGTGCTATTATCTTAGCCATGAAGTCTCTTAGTTCTTTCTTTTTCTATTCTGGAGATTTCTCTTCTTGTTTTCTTCAGATCTGATCTTTCTCAATCCAGGTTTTTCCTAGCAACATAGAAAATGGAGCGTTGTTCTCAATAAATTTAACAACCTCAAATTCTTCTTCCGTCGAAGTGCCATGACCATTCATAGATTTCTGGGTAAGTCTTCCACATAGGGTTATCAACTTTCCTTTAAATAATCCTATTCCTCCCAATGAGAGAATCATAGCAAGATTTCCTAAAATTTCCCAAGTTCTTTCTGTCATGACATTCACATGTGTTTCCTCGTCCAGAACACAGTCTATGTCGAAGTCTCCTATTCTTGTTTCGATGCACTCTTTCTCTTTGAAGATCTCTGATAAGTTGATATCTCTGTGGTCATTCAGGGTTTCTTTCATTTGTAGTAATACAGTTTCTGATTCTTTCTGGGGTTCTTCCATGGTCTCGGTTTCTTGGCCTTTCTCAGGGTTTTCTTGTTTCATATTCATTCTTTCAACCTTAGCAATCATTCTAGGGAAATCCAGAACGTCATGGTCCATAGCTTTACAAAAACGACAACTAGGTCTTCTATCAAGGAAATCCTTAGCACGATGGCTTGACCTTATGCAGCTGTAACAAAGGGTTAATCCTCTCTTCCTCTTAAATGATCCCCAACCTTTCTTGTACTGCGCACTAGGATCGTGGTAGCTAACCTACAGAAAATCCTTCCTAGGATCCTGCATGCATTTGTTAGTCCAAACATTCTTTCTATGCATAGGATTAACATATATTTCATTATTTCTATAAGATCTATTCATATCAAATCTTATTTCTTCTAACTATGCCCTAGCTTTCAGACTAGGACAATATTTATCAAACATACCTAGATCCATACTGTCGAAACAAAAATTTCCACTTATCTTACCTTTATCAAAGCACAAATCTTTCAGATCTTACCTATTTAAGAAAAAAAAATTCACTGATATTATCTCCTTTCTTCAGATCTCCCTCCTTTCTTAGCACATGGCTTCACAATCAAGTAGAATACTGCCTACTAAAGAAACATATCTATGCAAAAAGATTTATTTATTTTCCTCAGTTCCCAACAATCACGGTTTCACGTCCCGACAACAGAACCATTTGTTGGCACAGGGGAATACCTAGGGTTCAATGCTTCAACAACGCACCAACAAAACCCTAACTACCGACCCTTTCGAAAACACCTCCGATGCATATGAAGTCTCACTTGAGGTAGAGGAAGGGGTGGTTGCAGGACTCCAGTGTGTGCAACCTTAGCTGGGACACAGATCTGTGATTACAATACTCTAACAAAGCACTTAGCAGATGCCATTCATTAGTACTTTAACCTTTGTCTACAACGCAGATAAACCCTAATTACAGTGCAACGTAGTATTCAACAAGATTCAACACATTTAAGCACTTAGCATAAAGAAACATATCATATCTGGCATTCATTCACATTACTAAGCACTAAGCTATTATATCAGATGCTTCTAACATTCATAAAGATAACAACACTAAGCATAAATCACATCAAAGGCACAAAACAATAATCGAAATGCACAAAGAAGCCATAACACATGATATACGTGGTTCACCCCCAGCCTGAGGCTACGTCCACCAACTATTCATCTTCTTTATTATCTTTTGTCAATCATCTACATGCACAAAGCCATAAGGTCCTACTCTGCATAATACATGAGATCTGCACGCACCTCACCAGATCCTCCTTCCCTGAGCTAGCTTACAACACAAAGCTTTTACACAATCTCTTACAATCACTTGCACTTAGCCTTGCAAGTTTCACATAGTATGCACAAATCATGTACAACTATCGCTTGCACTTAGCATCACACCACCTACTTACATTGCCTAGCTTTCTATCTATACATTACAAAAGGGCCTAAACATGGGTAAACCCATGGGACGACATCTCCATACCCATTACATAAGCCCAAAACCCAAAAATCCCTAAAAAGGGGTCGAGATTCCATGATCTCTACTTCGACTTGCACTCCGCCTTCGACAACCTGTCGAAGTCCCAAAATAGGTCAAACCTGACCAAGGATCTCCAAAACTTGGTCAAGGGCCAACAAGATGCTTGTGAAGAAAATTTTTGCGATGTAAAGAACATGATTGACATGTCCATGGCAAGACTCATAATAACACAACAATGGTAGAAAAATAGTGTGTGTTGCATGCCCAGTTGAAGATTTATTTTGTCCACAATCTTGATAAATGCACTTGGCATATTTAGCAACAAAATGTTTGGCAAACACATCCATTCATCTGTGAAATATTGTACATCTAATTATGATTTTAGATTTTGCATATTCTTTGATTGCATAGTAGGAAAGACTTTTGTTGATGTTCTAGGTGGTTTTGGTGTTTGGATATTCTTTAAGGGTTAAATCAAATTCAGTTTCCATCCCTTTCCATTTCATTTTCTAAGAGAATACTAAATACAAAGTGCACACTTCCAACTTAAGAGTAGGAAAGGCTTGATGTTGATTGATTTACATTATTTAAGAGAGTCTCTATAGTGTTTTAAAAGAACATGTTTTGTTACTTTTAAAAGAACATGTTTTTGTTACTTCCTGAGCTTTTGAATTAGTATTTTGAATTGAGTAAAGATATCTAACATTCTTTTATATTGAGTAGTTTCTAGAGTATAGCAAGGGATGAACCCAAGTAGGACCAGATCTATAATTTGCTAGAAGACACCACTATGTAATATAGGAATGGGAACTTTTGGTTCTTATACTTGATTATTTTAATTGGTAGAGATAGGGATTAGGTTTCACTAAGTTGGACTGTCAACAGAAAACCTTTATAATTAGAGGGACTTCAAGCTTGGCGCTCTCATTGTTTTATATTCCTGTAAAATCCATAATCTTCTACACATGGTAAACCAACAAATTCTATTATTGGGAAAATGTCATACTCATTTTCAACTTGCATGTGCTTGTTTTTCATCATGTGTATAAACACGAGACTTAACCAAATTTGAAAGTATATACAAATGTCATGATGCATTAATCTCCACATCATGTTGTTGCAAGAAAAAATTAATGATTAATCTAAACCCAACCAACTTGAACCAATGTTCTTTAGAAACATTCTTCCAAAAATATAAATTAAGAGAAATGAAGTATGCCATTACAGTCATTTGATGACCAAATGATGGCCGTATCTTAAAAAAAATGGTCAATATTTTTAGCTAACATATACAAAACATTTCCATCATCACAATGTTGGAAAATGTTGACATTGTATTTACTCTGAGTAGATAAGGTATAAATTATTAATGTATTCCAAACATAGGAATGATAGATGAAAGGCTTCTACAAAAAATTTCCATCATCACAATGTTGGAAAATGTTGACATTGTATTTACTTTGAGTAGATAAGGTATAAATTATTAATGTATTCCAAACATAGGAATGATAGATGAAAGGCTTCTACGCGTACATACCATGGATGTTCATTCTATATTTTGCAGGTATACAATTCATTTGTTGTTTAAATTTTATAGGTGTTGAAAAGTTGTGTCTTTAAAATGCAACAAGAAACACTCAACACTTAGGGTGATCTATGTATGCATTGGATTCAACAAATATTATTTTTTCTTGAAAGTCAAAGGATGAGATCAATAAGAATGAAATTGTATAATCTAGCATATAAAACTCAACTGAATTACTATGTTTAGTGTTTTACTCATGTGTGTTGATTTATTGTCTTTAAAACAAGGCTTGATAATTCACAAAATGAAGGTTCAAGATATAAAACCCAACTCAATTATCATGTTTAATGTTTTTCGATATAATTGCTAAAGTAAATCAACTTAACTCTCCTAACACAAGGAAGATAGGATGAATAGAGTAACACATTAAAATATTTTTCACCAACTCAACGGAAACAAACATAACACATCAAAATTATTGTGTATCTATAACTTAAGAATTATTAATTGTGATTCATATATGTACAACTTATACCTTGTTTTTAAGTATTTGCACCAATATTATGAATATACAAGATAAATGACTAATCATCTTTGATAAAAATCACATGCCTATTCCATTAGAAGTGCCTTTCTATATGTATAAGTTGAGATATGGTTAAATGATACACGCTATATGTAATTGGGTTTCCTACTTCCATGTTCCAACAATATATAGGTTGCAACACAATTAATTCATAGATCCTCTCTAAATATTATGTATTGTATTATTGTGTTATGTATGCACACTCAATTTCTTACATATATTAGAATTTTATGTGTTTACCATCATATAGAGGATTATATTTTTCTTCGAATTTATTTTGGTCTTCACTTTGTCTCAGACTATATTACAATTTTGTATAGTTTTTGTTTTTCATTATTTTATTTTATATAATCATTTCTCATATTGAGTTTATTTTTCTTCGAATTTATTTTGGTCTTCACTTTGTCTCAAACTATATTACAAGTTTGTATAGTTTTTTCTTTTCATTATTTTATTTTATATAATCATTTCTCATATTGAGTTTTGAATTTTCTCATTAGTCATTTTCTACAATGTGGGACTTAGTATATAATTATTATTAGATTATATATTGGACAGAGTAATATTGGAGAAATTTTGAGGTAAAAAATGGGCCTAAAATAAAAAAATTTCTTTTAACATCAAATTTAAAAGAACCAATAAGATTCAAGATGACCATGTCAACCATAAGGGTAAATAATTTTGGATGGAAAGAAAAAAAAAAAAAAAAAAAACTACTTTTTTTTTTTTTATTGTATTTTGAATTATCTCCTTGTGGGTTTATTCAAATTTTAACTACTTTTTTTTATTGTATTTTTCGAATTATCTCCTTGTAGGTTTATTCAAATTTTAATTGTAGGAACTTGTTGGATGTGAAATTTGAGTGATGTAGAATTAAATTCTGCATCCAATGAGTACCCACCTTGCAAAGTCTTGATAGAACCACATTGATACAACACAAAAATACATGAAAAATACCATGTCATTATTTGAAAGTAGGACACGTTTCCCTCCTCCCATAGATTTGAGTCTTTCGAAGATATACATAAGTATTTCGATGAGATCATTGCAAAAGAAATATCAATATACAATATTGTTGACCCACATATGTGTTAAGTCTTTCAAAATTTATTTCTCTTGTACATTTCGACACTTAGAAATTTTTCGCTTGATTGAGGGTTCATAAGTTATTTTCTTTCTTGCTACAAACTTCTGCCACCTCCAAAAGGCACCATTGTGTTTCACCATATCCATTTTTCACTATTACTTAGAATACTTTTGTGTTTCCTGCAGGTTTTTCACTTCTTCACGTTGAAGGTTGAAGCTCCTTCATTACAAAAATGCACAACCATGTTCCCTGATCCTCATCTTGCACCATACTTAGAATATTTTTCAAATGTTTATTGCAGGTATGAGTCACTTACCCAATTCATTTCATTTTCACCACGATAGGTCTGATCGAACGATTTATATTACTTAGTCATTTTCTCAAGCCTTTTTCTCTCTCTTAATATCTCAATACTTACTCAATTTTTTATTTCACTGCAGGTTCGTAGGTCATAACTCTTTAAAACTCTTTTCCCCTCATATCTGACTGATGCAGTCTCATACTTAGCCATTTCTTGAGTTGTCACCGCGGGTTTGCAGACCCACATGTTTTCCTTTAATTCTAACATCTCTTGACACACATCCGTTCCTCTGTTACTTCGCAGTATACATGTATTGTATTATAACTTTCCCCAAAAAACATTTAATACTAATCTTACAGAAAATAACAAGTGATTAAAATGTTTAAAGGTTGTTATTAATGACAGAATTCTCTAGGCCATTCTGCATCAATTCAAATTTAATTCACATTTATATTTCCTTCGACATAAGATATTAAAGTTATATTATGGTAAAAGGGCTTATTTTGAAATTAACGTTCTAAAGTGACTGTACATTAGTTCACCAACTTCATCAAGTATGACAACGAGAAGAAGAGAACAATTTTGCAAGGAACTCTAAACTTGTTTGGGTGGGAGGATCAAACATTCCAATGGTCAAGATCATACTGGTATTATTTATCACTACCACTACAGGAAAGGAATGTGAACAAATCTTGGACACCGGGGATTGCCTTAGCAAGTTGTGTACCAAATTTTTTTGACTCCAAAGAAATAGTTTTGTGGTGCATGGATAAATATGACAAAGATAGGAGGATAATTCAACTTCAAGAAGAATCTACCATTTCTCTAGAACCATCAATATTTAAGAAGATTTCGAAACTCCCAGAGCTAACTATTACATTCAAAGGAGATGATGCCAAGAATTTCCTGAAAGAAAGGAACAATGGACTAGAGTTTCTGCAAGAATATCTTGAGGACTCGAAAATGATGTCGAAAGACTTAACCAATATCTAGGTCAGTTTGTTAAAAAACCCTTATCGAGAAATAACATGGATTTTCTCTAGAGTAGTAGGTCAAGAGTCTACAACCACCATTCCCCAACTGGCTTTGTACATTTTACATTTTGCAGTTCATGAAAAAATGAGTTTTGATTGGAAAAAAATCATTCATGGAGAAATATCTTTTCAATTATCAAATTTAAAAAAGAATACATAATTTATATGTCTTCATACTTAATCTTCGCTATCACCTACTGTCATGTTTTCAAGGGTTTGAATTTGGGAAGACAAGTTAATTGTAAAATTGACCCAGTACATATGTGGTACCCAACCTTATGGAAACATAAGGTTACGTATCATTTTTATGAAGTTCATAATGCATTTGTTTCTTCCTTCAAGATACTTATCTTTGGCATGAAAACATCAATATTATCTTTGGAACCAACGACTTTCCTGGACAAAAAAGGGGAGCATTGAAGCCATAAGACATTATAGTGTTACCAAAATTTATTGTTCTCAAGAAAAACCCATGTATCTCCCGTATTATGTATCTGACAATATGTTTGTTGTGGAGGTTTCTAGACAATACAAATGCTAGCTTCACTTCTTTCATGAAAAAAGAAAGAAGCAATTCATTCCTTTACCTTGGAGAATTGGGGAAATTCTGTTGAGAAGTATTTCAAATATTGATGAATTTGCGGTGTAGTTTGACTGAGTACACAGAGCAAGAATTCAAAAGTTGGTTAGTTAGCTATGTGAATAAAAATGAAGATATCGAAGACATGTTGTAACAAATTTCAATTGAATTTAGAGATCTTGAAAGAACATTATTTGACATTAAAGTCAGGTAGGAGATAACCATCATGACTATGAGGGAATACATTGGAAATTGGTTAAAGCAAGCTTTAATCAAAATAACTAAAGAAGATCAAGCAAAGGAGGTTGGTACTGATCATGTAAATGTAGCAAAAGAGAATACAAAAAGAACATCTACCACTAGATAACGAGTGAGCGAAATCCATCATAGTCATTAAACTGATCACATCCTTCTCTGTTCTTTTCTCTTCTCATTCAGGAATGATCCAATTTTGTCTTGTCGTTCTTGAGAAAACATAACTAATTCTGATCGCTTCTCTCTATCTTCTTTTCAGGTTGAGCAATTTTCCACTTTCATTTGATGGTTCATGGGAGCCCAATCCCAGTCCATTTTGGACGAATGCATTTTTATTTTCAGACTATTATTATTTTTGAAAATCCCAGAGAATTGTTTTGGGGTTAAAATTTAATGATATCTTGAACTATGAGTTTTTGAGCATAATATATTTGAAGTTTTCCTATCATATTCTTTCCTATTTTGAATGAAAAACTCTTTTAAAGTTCTCTCAATTGTGGGCCTTTGTATTTTTTTCCCATGAATGTGATTAAAAATATGATACTGTGATGGATGTGAGAATCATATTATACTTCATGTCACTGATATTTATTTCTGTACAATATTTCTGCATATGTTGTATTAAAATATTTGAATATTCATGATCCTCTTCTCAAGAATTCTTTTGTAAATGTATATTAGTTCTCAATCAACAATATTTTTCATTTTTATTGAGTGATACAGATTGGGTTTTTTCTATTTAGTACTTTCCCTTTTTGATATTTTGGTTCGAAGATATTCAAGATTTATCTCTAAGAAAATACAGAGGAGTACCACCTCTATAAAAATGCAAGGGGGATATTTCTATCCACATGAGGTTACAATTTGGACCTTAACATATCTAAACATCAACAAATACTTATTCTAATACATAATGCAATACAATTAAACAAAAAGGTGGGATTATCATTCTTTGTTTATTACAAGATTTTGGGTTTGTTACCTCCCAAACCTACACTCAAAGATATTCAAAGTTCCAAAACCAAGTGAAACCCTATAGGCACCGAGGAAGGTTTCCTATTTTCACGACAATGAATCTTTATCTCACTTTAGGCTGACACTCCTATAGCTCAAGTGGGGATTACCTAAAAAATAATGTGTAAGATATTCTTTAGAAATAAAAAAGGATGGTTGATTACCAAGACTAGTGCCTATCCAATTAGCGATGGAGTCAAGATAAAAAATTAAGAGGGTTTGAACAATATGGAAGGACATATAGTTAGGATATTACAAAATTTCACAAATTAACCATATGAATTTACTTCAATATGCTGGAGATTAAAGGAGGGCCCTTTCAAATATGCTCCTCACAACAAGTAGAAAATCAACTAGATAATAATGTATAACCATGAATTATAAAGGAAAACCACAAATTATATCATAAATGAAGTATACATAAATAAGAGTCCCTCTTTATAAAATTATTAACAAACATTACTTTTTTCTTCAAATTATAATTTCACCCAAGATCAAGACAACCTAAATGTGCCACATTTAACCTTGAAACCCTAACTAGGGAATCCCTCAAAACATAGTGAACAACCTTAACAAAGTCATTGCAACAACAAATATACTTCAACAAATAATATTATTGCATAAAGGAAAAGGGAGGGTTTCACCTCAACCTAACATCCTCTTCTTGGAGAAAAACTACCCTTCTCAAAGATAAATTTAAATAGATATATACTAGTAATTTCCGACCATCAAATCAACCCAAAAAAAACATAAAAAAGATGAAGAACCCCACTTTAAATTCCCCTTGACTTTTTCCTTCCAATATATATTTAACTAATCTTGGAGGTCATCTTTCACAACTCTGATCATGCCTCTAGAAAATTCATTTCTCTTCTACTTGTACCTTTCTCCATCCCAAATTAGAGATTCTCCCTTCTAGGGTTTGAGGAGGTAAAAACACTATTTTAATCCATGGAACATCTCTTATTTTATACAATGCACCTCCTTAGGGATTCCTTGTAAACTTTGTAACCTTATTGAACCCTAACACCCCCCCTTTAAAGAGATATTGAACCCTAACGCTCCTCTTTTAACCTTCAAATGTGTTCACACTTGGTCCTTTTTAGCTTATAGATCAAGTTTTAACTTGGGATTTGTTTCACATTTTGTATAGGTACACTTTCCACTTGACAACTTTATACCTTCTTAGGGTATGCTTTAATTATTTGTTTAAGTGTTTGGACCATGTCAAATGTGCCACATGGTGTTTCCTCATGCAAAGAAAAGTCTAAATATGTAGAGCATGCCTCAAACCAAGTTCCCTTGCCCCACATGTCTCAAAGGTGAAACATGCCTCCAAATATGTGGAATACACCTCGAACAATGTGTAATTCCCCATAAAGTCACTTTAATGTTCTTTAAATATTTTATTTTGTCCAAAACATCCATCCTATAAGGGGGTAGACTCATGTTCAAACAACCAAATTGATCTCTTGAAGTTGAGCACTACTTAGACCTCCTTTGGTTGAATGAAGGCTTCCACTATCACATGGTCTCATCTAAGCTACGATGTTCCTCCTTGAACCTATTTCCTTGCCACCTGTCATGCCCAAAGCCTTGCCCAAAATAAGGTGTTTTGTTCTCCTTGTCATTTCCATGCTCTAGACCTTCACCATGAAGGGTGTTTCTTTATTTGGATGCATTTGACCCCAACGTTACCATAATTCATGCTATGGGATACTCATGAAGTAGGGTGTTCATGTTATAGGGATCCCTTCTTACCCCTATAAATCACCAACACAACAACACCATTAATGGTGCAAGAAATGTAATAAGGGCCATGTAATCTAGTGCCTGGAAAATCCCATCAGGTTGTGTTTGCTATTGAACTCCAAGGGTATTTTGCCATGCTTGTTAAGAAAGGACCATGAAAATGTGAAAAATGAACCATGCATTTTCAAGGAGGGAACATGGTTAATAATTTCTCATTCATTCCTTGCATGGATGGATTCTTATATTGAAAATTTAACTAATAGCATGCCATTGTTTGAACGTAGGCCAAGATTCCCTTCTCCCATAATTTTGAGTCTTTTGAAGATATATATAAGCATGTCGATGATATATTTGCAAACGAATATCCATGTACATTTATAATGATGCATGATATGTAGTGAAACAAAAGGTGGGGTTCTCATTCTCTGTTATACAAGACTTCATATTAATTGTTTCTTATTTCTTCTTCCCATGGATGAAATATTGTCTTGCAAATTTAACTAATAACACACCATCATGGAAACATGTCGATGATGTTGTTACAAAGCCAATATCCACGTATTCTTATAAAGATGCATTATTTGCAGTGAAACAAAAGGTAGGGTTCTCATGCATTCATTATTTCAAGCATATAGTTTTATTTGTTTTTTATTACCATTTCATAATCAATATAATATTATCCTAAAAATATATTAATGTGGTGCAAGTAGAATTGAATAGATATCTTTCAAATCTTTCTTCCAATAGCGATGCTAGTTCTAATGGGAGAGGGGAAGGAGGGTTGAGTGTGAGATCAACTAGAGGTGATCTTATGAAGGAAAACTTTCAAAGATGTATGGACTATTTTCGTTCTTAAGGAGGGTGATTCTATCATGAGAATGAGAACAAGGATGATATGGAGGTGTCAATGTAGTTCAAGCATATTTTCAATAAGTGGAACCCCAACCCGCTTATGTAGTTGGACACTGATTTTGTACTTAATGGGCACTTATATTGCATTACTCCATCCTCAACACATGGGTTGTGATTGTTTTGCACAGACAAGGTAAAAGTTCCATACAAAGGTGAAGTTAAGTTGATGGAATATGTTGGTCCATTGTACAAATATGGAGATGGGATGATCTTGAATCCTTGAATCGATATGTGAAGAGTGTGAAGACATATGGAATTTTGAAAAACTATAACCATGGAAAAGAACACCATGAAAACAAAGGAACATTTATCTATATTGATGGAAGGATAACACCTTTGGTAAATGTTGCAGGGTTTATAAATAGTTCACACCCAAATACCATGAACAAAAAACACAATTTTATGTTTGAGTAGTGTGAAGGAATTTTACCTAATCTCTACGCAGTCTATAAATCCCAAAACAAATATGAATAGTGTGAAGGAAATTGGATTGTGGTTTGTGCAACAAGAACAATAATTGCAGGGGCAAAATTATTGATAGACTATATTTTGAATAAAGTATAATTTGACCTTATTTGAATGATTACACTATAAATATTAATTGAAATTGGCCTTGTTTCCTTATGTAACATATTTTACCACTAATTGGTATACCAATGTCGTTTCATTCATTTTTTTTTTTTATAGATTACTTTATGCAACCATTTGTGTTATTTTTAAGTGTCCATGCATCATTTAAGAGTTAATTATAAGATGTACATGATTTTAGTGAATGTATTGTATTAATCTATAGTGAATATAGTGGATTATTTAAATTATGGTAATTCTATTTAATGTATTGGATTAATTTTTTATTTTATTTGAGAATAATGCTATATCCATGCAACATTTATATGTCTAACTTTGGGTCAAAAAATAGCTTGTTGCATGAATTCTCCATACATGATAGGATAAATGCATCACAACACCTCCTCTCTTAGCCTAAAACAACCCCCAAAATGGGTTAAACATATTCAAATAATAAGAGTACACTTGGGTCCACAATCCAACTCCAATGTTGGGTGCTCCTTTAAAGAAGGTGTTTTAACCTTGTAAAAGCTAATTTAAGGCTACATGACACCTCATAATAACCTTATCCAAAGGAGGTCGACACCCCTTTAGGTGAGTGAAAATTTACTTGTGAAATATGTCAAAGGCCCCACATTGAATCTCCAATAGTGAAACATGCCTCTAAATATATAAAGTGCCTTGAAAAATGTGTAACAACACCCAAATGAACCTCAATGGAAATATATGTCATAAGATACACAGAAGTGCCTCCAAATGTGTAGAAACTCCAAATATGTGGCAATATCCTGATTTGTCATAAGAATGGGGTCTTAGGTGAATTATCACCCTCATCTGTTCATGCAATATACTACCTTGATCAATCGTGAGTGATACCTAGGCTAAGATCAAACCCAACTGTGTGCTCCAAGATTCTTCTCATCACTTGCAATTATCACTAATATCGAAAGGGTTAACAACCCATCCACTATGCTTGTTAAGCAAATAATTCCTTTGAAAATGAAAAAATAACCATCCATTTCATGGGGTAAAAATGATTACACTCATTATGGTTAGTTCACAATGATATACTCAAGGTTTTCACTTGCCAATATTTTATACACTAACATGCCAGAAATATGATGATTTTTGGTTTTCTTCCAAGTAGGTAATTAGAATGATATTGACATTAATGGATCATCCTTTAATATAATATTGTCTTTATGTTTCTATTAATATTTATTGAGATGAGATGAATGGATTGATATTCCTTTCCACATGCATTTTTTTTATGTGATCCCTCTCTCACAATTATGTGTTTTTCCCTTTGAAAATAAATCACACTGACAATCCATAATAGTGTTGCTTGCAGTCATGACTTCGAATCATACAATTATGAAAATTCATGGTCGTAGTGGTTCAAGAATGTTGACGAATCAATGGCATTATCATGCTACTAGAACTATGAATCATAATTTATGTTTGTGTTGAAGTTGAGACTGTATGCAACATTCCTCCACATCACTGGTAGTGTTTTTTAGAAGGCATAATTGCAGAATTGTGGGACATGGGTCGCATAGAAAAAGGTCCCCATAGACATCAATATATTGATGTTTTCACCATTGTTTTAGATTCCTTATCATCGACTAATCAACATACATGAACATCATTTTTTACCAAGGTAGCGTCGATCTCATGCCTAATTTAAACACTATGAAGTTGCTTCATTTCATCATTTGAATGACATTTCAAGCCATTGCTATATAGACGTTTCTAGAGGGATGAAAACCTTGCACCTGTCAACCTATCAACATGAAAAAATGTAGGTATACTGACATTCCTAGCTACAAATATTGATATAGAGAAATACATTAAATGACGTAAAACCTAATGTAAATTAAAATGGGATAATTTTCTTAAAATGATTTATTTTGACATGTAAATGTTGAAACCACATTGTATAAATGTCATTTTTTTACCTCAAATGTAGTAGTGTTTCATGGTTACGTAAATGCAGATTGTGCAAGGGATGTAGATGACATAAAATCTACTAGTGCCTATGGATTTACCTTGTTTGGAGGAGCAATCAATAGTATGACCTAAAGGCGATTTATTGTTTCCTTATCTAATATTGAGGCAGAACACATAGCTACTATTATGTTGTCTAAAGAAGTAATTTGGTTAAGAAGGTTATGTGAGGGAATTAGATTCAAACAAGGAGGATTAGTTGTTTGTTGTGACAACCAAAGTGTTATAGATTTATTAAAGGATGCTACATTACATGCAAGAATTAATTGACATATATAAGTTGAGTGCCATTTTGTGAGAGAAATGGTAGATAGCGACATAGTTACCTTGAAGAAATGAAAAATAGAATAAAATATCGGAAATGCATTTCCATAATTAGTGTATGGGAATGAATTCATTGTTAGAATATTCAAGAATACTGAGAGGGGGAGGTGAATCAATATAGATTTATTTCAAAAAATTTAACCTTCAAGCACTACATAAACATTAACCAATAATCATGTCATTCATCATCAAATAAACTCATACACATTGCACACAAATTTTTGTGTGGAAACCCAACTAGGATAAAACCACAAAACTTTTCTTAAGTAGTTTCAATATTTTACAAGCACCAACTTGAAGGAAGGACCCACTCCCTGAGTTTTCCAGAACCTTATGGAAGGAGACACCAATCCCCTTGGAATATTTTAAATGATGATATAAGATCAAATCAACCTTCAAATAAAATCCCAAAATCACTTCTTAAATTTGCATATAAACCTTTACCTCAAATATGCAAAATTGTAAGATTTTCCATGAGCTCAATTTTCCGTTTTTGCTTTTAAAAATTAGACCTTGGATATTAGAATATATTATCCTTCTAATGCACCAAGTGGAATTCAATTTGGACTTTACAAGTTTCAGATATAACCATTTTATCTCGAACTCATGTTTGGTACTAGTTTCTGGATTAGTCACAAACCCTAACTTCCAACAAGTATAAACCCGTACCTATAATGAATCCAAATATGAAACTTGTACCCAATATTACTCGATATATTGTCTGAAATTCCTCCAAGTTTCTCTCCTTCACTCATCTTCCAAAAACATTTATAGTGAAAATGAAAATATGACTCATTTTGAAGAAGAAAAACCCTAGTTTAAAAAACCTCAACTTCCACCGAGTACAACTCCAAACCTGTAAGGAGTCAAGACCTGAAATTCATACCCAAGATTCTTTGCTATCTCTTATAAAACAACTCCAAGTTTCATTATTTGAATAATTCTAGAAAAAAAGTTATATAAAAAATTATTAGATGACCTTCAAAGAAAACCCTAGAACAAATCATCACAAGACTCCATCTTCCCTTGGAATTTCTCCCTTCTTCACTTCATCGTCCCTTGTAAATTCACTCCTCTAGGCTGAAATTCACTCCTCTTCCTTGGCTAGGTCGAATTGGTGTAATCCAAATGATAAATGACGCTCCTCTTATTTATATGATTCTTCTCCACATGAAGGGGTGAGACCAAGGGTCACAACTTTTGGGTCACACCTCTTCCTTAAGGATGAACGACCTTAGGGGCTTCTTTAATTTTCTTTAGGGGCTTCTTCTCTTGGATTTAGGGGATTCTTCTCTTGGTTTTAGGGGATTCCTCACTTAAATTTAGGGGCTTATTCACTTGGTTTCAGGGCTTCTTCGAGGCTCCTTCAAGGCTCTATTTGTGTACAACTCAAAGTGGGCATGTGGAAAAAACCACATGGTATCTCACCCCATGAGGGCCATACTTAAAATATACATCATAAAGGGACCACTTTGGAGTTATATACACTTATGTCAAGGCTCCTTCAAGGCTCTTCAAGTGGACACATCATCATCACTTTTAGGGGATTCTGGGATTTGCTTTAGGTATTGTTCTAAGGTTGACATCAATGACAACCAATTTTCCAACATTCACTTGATGCATGGATTTCATTTGGAATACTACTAGAAAATAGATGATTCTTGAGTGGAAAAATGTTGGAAAACATACCAACCAACAAAGTGGTTTTGATACATGGTTTCTACACACTATTTTGGCACTTGGTTTTGGTACATGGATTTGTGACCCAGGTTTGTGCCATGAGAAATCGTTATATGTATCTCATTGTATGGTTGGATAGTGTGCGTGTATATGAGAAGTGAGATCTAAAGGAGTGAGCTATTTGGTAAAGTTATATTTAAGCTCACATAAGGATTTAATTGTCACGAAATACATTTTAAGTTTGATGTATTGCAAAATATAAAGTTTATTGTGGTGATTTATATGACCCAACAGATTTGTAGTGTCCATTGGTGAAATGCTCTCTATTTATCTCATCTCCCAGGTTGTGATTTATCTCTCTAATTTTATCATTGAATTATTATTGGTTATTATTAATTCATTGTGGGAGTATTTTCTCTTTTTGTTATAATATGTTATGTTGCATCTCTCAAAGTTAAAAATTGGTGTCAAAGCTCATACTCCCTTTTCTCTCTAATAGAGTCCGGTTCAACCTTTCAACAATTCCATTCTAGATTGCATGGGGTAGTTTTCTGCCTTACGATGCGATGCATTTGACAGAATTGGTCAAACTCTAATACTCATAGCTTGTGATATACTTGATTGTAGATTTATCTTTATTAAAATAATTATTTAAAGTGGTGTGTGGGTCTACAACCTTTTGTTTCATTCCTTCCTTTTTTGTTCCAAATAGTTATTGTGTTTCTTTCTACATGCATATTTCTAGGTCAAGTTTTCCGAAGGGTTAGCTCAATAGCTTGAACCATACACCCATGGCTTGTTGCATATGAAGAGGCCATAGGTTATAGGTTCAAATCTAGTTGGTTCCCTAGGGGTTACTAGTGACTATATAGTTTTTGGTGGTTGAAGCACACTCCATCTAGATATTCCAGGGAAGGCAAAGGGGATCTTGCAAGGTTTTACTTGGAAAACTATATTTTTTAGTTCAATATTTCATAGACCTAAGTATGGTTGAATATATAAATTTGTTGTTGTGTGCTAGGTTGTTTGTATATTGTTTAGAGTGGAAATCCTAGGAGATTTTCCTTAAATTTTTTTCTTTCTTGATCAACATTTAGTTGACTTAAATGTAATTAAATATAGAAATTTGTTGTTATATACTAGTTTGTTTGTTGTTTGTATATTGCCTCTATTTTTTTTTATATATAAAAAGAACAATTATGCTTTTATATTCAGTGGTGTTGATGCCTTCTTTTTCGTTGTGACATTTGTTTCAATGCATTTATATTAGGGTTCACATTTTTTTTTCCATATATAAGAAATGTTTTTTTCTTTAACATGTAACAATTATTTGGTCACCTTACATTGTGTTTTAACACTTTTGTACTTTGATATGGAAATGGAATTTGGTGTGACAAGAAATATCTGTCTAAGGTGTTTATTGTTAAAAAATGAGATAGAAATAACACAACAAGAAATCATGCATATAAATGGACACTAGATATTTACTTGGAAACCCTTAACTGGGAAAAACCACACTTAATAGATATGTATTAACCTTGCCCAAAATGGCCCCAAATCACTCATTCACTGAGTACTTCATCTTCAATGGGATTTTACCTATGCTTCATTTCCATGTGTCATTCACCATGGTTCATAAAACCATGAACCATCACTTCAATTTGTGTGCATATATTTCTTCCACATGTCCCTCACTTTACCAAGAATTTCATAAGCATGGATATCAACATCAAGCCACTCTCATTGGAGATTCCAGGTCTACCTGGCTCTGATACCATGTTAAAAAATGAGAGAGTAATAACACAACATGAAAACATGTAGATAGAGCCAATATTGATCTTGGAAACCCTTAAGAAGGAGAACAAGCACCTCCAATCCAGGTCAACAACGACCACGTGAGGCTACAAGAGGCTTAATAAAATGAAGTATTTCAATCCATTTAATAGGATTCATTAATTACAACCCTAATTCCTTTACCTAAATTAGATTACAATGAAAAGACATGAATGGCCTTGAGATAGCCATACAAATACATGCATGGAGTGGAGATAGCCATGCAAAGATTCACATCAAATACCATGGGCTCGTAAACCACTAATTGTAAACCCAAAAGTGACCAATATTAACCGAACATTCATCCCTTTAAACTTGACTTGTGTTAAACACCTACCCTTCTCAAGTTTTATAAACTGGGTATCAAGAATACAACATGCCACCCTATCACCTAGATCTACATCTAGACTTTATATCGATGAACCATCAAACTAGGGGTATGCATGCCTAAATAGGTATTACAATCATATTCCCATTTACATGTGATAAAATCAAACCCCGTAAAAATAATTACAATTGTATTCCCAAGCACATGATGCTATGAGACATGAACATATTTCATTGCATGCATCCCTCATGCTCCAAATACAATTACATAGACCAAGTACTTATCTTGCGATTGTATGCTTGAGCACATCATGCAAGAAGCATCTACCAACTTCTTTACCAACATCCCTCCTCGCCCCAAATAGAGTGAGCCAAATACTCATTGACCGAGTACTTATTCCTTAATGCACTTCCACCTATGCTCTACATTGATCCACTGTATGCCCGAGCAAATCATGCAAGAAGCATATATCAACTTCTTTACTAGCATCCCCCCCTACTCAAAATATAGTGAGCCAAAGCACTCATTCCCCAAGTGCTTAATCTTTAATGTGATTTTTCTATGCTCCACATGAATGCACTGTATGCATGAGAAATTGATGCAAGAAGCATATACTATCTTCTTTACCAACATCCATCCTTTCTCCAAATAAAATGAGCCAAAACACTCATTCATCGACTATTTCATTTTTAATGCGATGTTGTCTATGGTCCATTTCCATGTGTCATTCACCATGGTTCATAAAACCATGAACCTACACTTCAATTTGTGAAAATATCTCTCTTCCACATGTCACTTACTTACCAAAAATTTCATAAGCATGGATATCAACATCGAACCACTCTCATTGGAGAGTCTAGATATGCCTGGCTTTGATACCATTTTAAAAACTGAGAGAAATAACAAAACAATAAAGCATGTGCATAGAGCCAATATTTATCTTCGAAACTCTTAAGAAAGAGAACAATAACCTCCAAGCCATGACAACACAAACTACTTGAGGCTACCAGAGGCTTCTTACAATGGAGTATCTCAATCCATTAAATAATATTAATCAATTACAACCCTAATTCTTTTACTAGAATTAGATTACAATGCAAATACATGCATTGCCTCAAGATATAAATGAAAATACATGCATGGAGTGGAGATATCCATGTGAAGACATGCATGGAAATGCATAGCCATGCAAGGACATGAATTATAATCCCCCCTAGCCCAATTGAGGGACATTATGATGCGGAAAACTCACAAAAACAAAATTCTTTCTAACTAATTAAATTCCTATAGATTTCAACTACAAATTATAACCAGATTTATCTACTGTCTACAACCATAAAATAGATGCATCTACCACTGGATAAAATCGTCATGAAATGCATCTAAACAACTCATTACAACATCATATAAATCATTATTAAACACAACGTTCATGCATAACAATTAAACCCATAAAATAACACAGTAACATGATTAAATACTTATCTTTTATAACATTTGTGAATTTGACTTCTTGGGAAGGATGTTCCACCCAACCATACAATTTTTGTTCCAAATATCAATAGAAAATCACCCTCGATATGAGACTAGCAATCCACAAAAGGGGGTGGTCTCCCACTGTCCACTCACAACTCATAAGACCCGCAACCCACTGGTATCTTCCTATAAGTATCCCGATTTTCCACTAGCTCTCTTCCTCTTGACTTGCCCAACCCAAGGAATGTACCCCTTCATTTATCTCAGTTCCTTGGCCGTCCCATTTGTTTATTAGGGTCACTCTAGCGTAGGTAGTGAACGATATCTCAACTGGGAACTCAAAGGAATTCAATCAATTACCAACAAAAACAACAACAGACACTTGTTGTTTTAGTGAAACTCACTCTGGAGTTCACTCTTTAGGCCTTGTTATCGCACGGTTTGTAGGAAAGGTCCAAAAGAATAAGGTCGAGGGGCTTGAAAGTAGCAGGGCTTCCCATACTGTACTAGATGGGAGCTCTTTCTGTTGGAGGGGCAAGTCCAAGGAGGCGTCCCTAAGTGTCAGTTCAAGAGGCTGCAAAGGAGTGAGGCCAAGTCAGAACCCCTTTCCTGATTCTTTAAGAGAGATAGTCAAGGAGATAAGACCAGTGACGATGCACATTTGTGAGACAAAACCAAAGAAAATAGAATGTGCCTTGCGATTAGGGTTAATACTTCTGATAAATGACTAACAAATGTATATATGAGCAATGAATAAAATATAATTATTGGCCGAAGTCAATGATTATCAAAACAAAGGAAAAGATCACTTCTTCAATATAGAGGTACATCAAGGGCATTCAATGTGTGTAATTAAACCATGCATCATATCATTAATGCACTAAACATATCAAATCATATATATATATATATAATCTTTAAATTCACCTATACTATTTCTGCTATAAGTGTGATAGAAACTTTTGATTCAAGAGTCAAATGAGAGACAAAGAGCAAAAAAGTTTTACAAATTTAGCTGCAGATATAAAATTTATTGCAACTCAATGTCGATCAAAATAGATGAATGAAGTCACAACGTTGCGGGTATAACAAGATATCTAAGCATGTGGCGTCATCTATGGCTTTTGACAATTACCAGGGTTAGCTAGCCAATGGTGGATGTTTGGACAATTTCGACCGGCAAAAGTACAAAATTCAACTCCAGCTATGGCAGAAAGTGAGGCACTAGCATAATAATGTAAAGTTCATTTAGGGCCAGCGTTGTCAACTTAGGGTTAGTCTTTATACTAAGCTAGGGTTAGACACTAGGTTAGTAGGGTTGCAAAATTTGAAGGTAGTTTGAAAGTTTAAGGCATAACAAGCTCAGAAAAACCATTCATAGACTAGTGCCTTGGGTTAATGGAGTCAAATGGAGGTGTGACTAGAGGTTTAGGAAGAGTTCAAACCTAAGGACAAGAGAACTAGGGTTTAATAGTGTTGCTAAACAGGGCCACAAAACCCTAACCCTAAGAAGAAAGACTTACCTAGGTGTAGCTAGAACTATGCCTAGAGCTTCCAATCCCTCTCCTTAAGACTTTCTTGGCAAAGCGGCTGGCTCAAAAGCATGAATCTATGGCTGAAAAGTGTTGCTAAGGCAGGGCTTTCAAAACCCTAGAGAAACCCTGATTGTAAAATCAATTAGGCCTAGGACACTTCTTTCTTCAATTTATGCTAAGAACTAACTCCAGATAAAAAGAGAGCTAGTGTAGCTATGGCTGAGCTAAACTCTCTCAAATCAATGGCTATAAGCCTGCTATGGGGACATGAAGCCCTCAACCTACTTGTGTGCTGGGCTCCCTAGGGTTTCAAGGATCAAACAAATAACAACAAGACCTTAATGAGATAAATGCTAAACAACAACCATTCCAATCAAAGTTTTGATGCAAAACACTTACACAAGATCATGAAGAAAGCCAATCCACACACTAGTTGTAAACCTTCCAATAGCATATAGCACCACTTTGCCAAAATAACTCCTCCAAGAGGTTTAACCACTCCAAAGAGACAAGAACACCAAAGAACAGAGCTAGAAATTGATCTCACAAGAGCAAGTTATGTTATGATTCAAAGGAGAAATGATCCTCTATTTATGATACTTTGACCTTTAATTTACAAAATGGGTCAACAAAATAGCCGACAAGACTAACATTACAATTTTTAATCATTTGTCTCTATTTACATTTTCAAATGCTAATGAAGCGAGAAAAATAGGGCGATCAAGCCCTAAGGAAGCGTTGGCCTGGGGCACCATAGCCATCAGTGAGAAAAACAGTACCCCTCCCGGGCTCCAAACCTTCACATGTGCCTAACATGCGCCTTTTGTAATACCCTAGAATTAGATCCATCATACAGGTGGTCACATCAACTAGGTCAGCGTCCCATCTGCAAGGGGCTGATCCCATAGGCTAGGTCTCCGCCAAATCGTCCAAATGAGAGTCCTTCTTCTTCTGCATGCAGGGGCTCGTCACAACTCTATCCTACCTCTACCATCCCAACAAACATATGATGGGATCTTCAGCCCAATGGAGGTATGAGCTAATCATCTCCCCATGTGCACCCTATATAATTTTTTTGTCCCAGCGGGCATGGTCCATCAGGCTTCGCCCTCGAGGGCTCATGGGTCCCTAGACGAATCATAGCAATGTATCACATTCTGTCATTAGATTTATCAAATGTAGCACATAACATCCCTAACAAATCTTCACGAGAACAGAATGACCTGTGACCCACTTCTTAAGCTAGGAAACCAAAGAGGCAACCTATTGGGCTAATACCCACAAGAAAAGGAAGTTTCCGCAAAGGGTTGTTCAGGCATAATAGTGGCGTGTTGTGGTTTTAGGGATATATAGTCATATTCAAACCTAGGGTTGGTGTCGTATGTGGTTGCCTTTGGGAATGGATGTACGAAAAGATCGTGGTTGCAATTTTCCAGGCACTTATTGTATCTTTCTTTATTTGTATTTTTACTGCAAGCCTTGACGAAAAGGACACAACCTTGGCTTGGTGACCAAAGGCTGGCTTGACGTTACCCAGCGAGTATCTTAAGATGAGAGGGTTGGCTCGTGATGAGAGCCCTTTTCCTTTGGCCATGCAATCAAAGTTCACTGCCCTGGTTTGTTGACCGGATGGTGGCAATGTCATGCCATTAAATACCCTATGAAGACATAGTGAATGACTTCATTGATGGGGCCTCCCATCTCTTAGTTGGATCTTGCATTTATTTACGTGCATAATTTTCTTAGGATTCCTGGGTTTTTCTTATAGGGGGCCTTTTATTTGCCTTCGGGGATCCACAGGCGAGAAACATCTCTAAGAGTTTTCATTCTTCTGCAACATCTTTACCGCGGAAACTTCTTTTACCCGTTTTAGCCCCTTCTTCCCACAGACAAGGTGTAACACGGACGGTCATCCTATTGGCGGACCAGAATCAGGATGGATGAGTGGGGTTTTACCAAGATGAAAGGTGATAATGCTTATGAAGGGGAGTAGGACGATGGCCCGCCTGAAAGCCTTTGGTGGCTAACCAAAGGCCAGCAGACCATAAGCTGGCTACCCAGCTTAGGTTACAGCAGTAAGGTCAGAATTAAGTTGATTGTAAGATCCAGAAGCATTTTGTCTGAAATGAAAGATCTAATGCATACATAAGAAGGTTATAATGATCAGAATGTGACACATACCATGATACCTCCGGACAAATTACCTCTTGAAGCAAGAGCCTTTTCTGATGCAAGCCAGACCGGTAGTGATGGGCTGATGCTTCTTGTAGGGACAAGTTTGGTGAGGAGAAAGATTGAGCCCTCAGGGCCATGCTCCAGAATCGTCTTCTCTCGGTTCTCCGTGTCTAGGACCATGTGGACCTCGAGACATGATCTCCGGATTATCCCTAGATGTCGGGGATAACATGCCTCACAACCCTAGATCTTCAATCTTGACTCAAAAGGCTCAAAATTCCTCCAACCATTCTCTATAATTCTCCCTCCATGGTTTGTGCATTAGCTCCAAGCTCTCTTTCTCTCTCTCTCCTTACGCTCCACATGCACAATAACTCATTGTGTAAAAGGCTGGCAGGACAAGTTTGGCTGAGAAGAAGAAAAGGTGGGCCCTCAAGGGCCATGCTCAAGTCAATCTTCTCTCGTACTCCATGTCTAGGACCATGTGGGCCTCGAGACATGATCTCCTAGTTATCCCTAGATATCGGGGATAACATGCCTCACAACCTAGATCTTCAATCTTCAGCTCCAAAAGGCTCCAAATTCACTCCAACATTCTCTATAATTCTCCCTCCATGGTTGCATTAGCTCCAAGCTCTCTTTCTCTCTCTCTCCTTGCTCCACATGCACAATAACTCATTGTGTAAAAAGTGTTGTCCCAACCCATACAAATTTCCTCCCTTTGGCTTGCTTTCTTTACTCACACACTTCCCCAAGATGATTGTACTCAACTCCCATGTGCCCAATAACTATGGGACGTGACTACTCACACCCACCCTCTTACATGTATTCAATGATTGGTTTTTGGAACACTGAATCATAAATTAGAAGGTTCATACGCCAATAACAAATTTAGGGAAAATGGGTTGAATTAATATACATGGATAATTTCGCCTTGGACCCACTCTTAGGAATTCTCTTAGATCCTCCCCTCTCTTGTCAATTAATTCAACCCCCATATTTGTCCATATCCCCTTAGCTACTGAAATCACATTTTATTATTAAAACATTCAAAAATACAATTCACATATTACATCACGTGGCCATAGCCACATATTATATCTACATTAAGCATTAATTAAACTGGGGATTATAGTGGGGATGTTACATGCATAGCGATGCATGCATGGTGTGGAGATAACTATGAAAATACTCACATCAAATACCATGGGTTACCCAATACCATGGGCCTATAAACCACTAACAATCAACCCAACAATGACCGACTCTATGACCTAGTCAATCTTAAGCCAACATTTATGAGCATTCATTTGTTTGCATATGAAGTGGGCCAATTTTTTTCATAGTTTCCCGGATTTGTTGTCATAGTATTACTTTTATTTTTATTTCAGGTCTGTTCAATGTGTATTTGTTGTTGTAATATTTTATTTATCAAACTTGAAACATATAGATTTCTTCCCATGCATTCAAAACGATTTAATGTGATAATAACTATATTGCATTTGCGATGGAAATCACATATAATATACAACACTTTTTGTTTCAATATAGATTGCTTGGTTAAGTAACAAAAAGTTTTCCAAAAAAACTCTATCAAAGTCCAATAGATTAATAATCTTGCTCGCTCAATGATGAATGTATCACATCACAAACAAGAAATTCATTGCTCTAATTTTCTGTCTGTAATGACAATGTAGAAATATAGATATCAAATTTTCACATATTCAACTGTCTCTCATGGCTAAATATTATCTACATATAATCATGAATAATACCTACATTTCCATGGATTTTGTATATGCATTTCATTTCTTTATAGATTAGGTTATTTCATCACTCACTTGATTTTTATTTTGAGGAGATTTCAAACTCATGTATTTACATATTACATTCTGTCTTGCAATCAAACTGTTACGACTATGCTTTGCCATGGTATTTTCGAATTCCATTAGTGTACATGGGTTCTTTGCATCAAGACACAATTGCATTGATAGTATAGATATCACTTGACTTCAACCAATATCCATAGGCATATGTATCTTCCCATGTGTATACTTTTTTCATCTATTCATTTTTATATCCATAGGCATATGTATCTCCCCATGTGTATACTTTTGCATCTATTCATCTCTAGAAATTGTCAATTGTATTTTTGGTTATCTTATTGGAATTTGAGTTTAAGAACATTTTTAGATATTTCTTAGGATATTTGATTAGAATAGAGATATAATAATAATAATATACTTTTAAGGTCATGACCAAGCTAGACACCAAATTGGTATATGAGAACCCTTGTTTGTGGGACAAATTTTTTTCTTTCAACTCCCTTCTCCATATATATAATTTTTTCAACTCCCTTCTCCACACACACACAGACACACATATATAAGATATCTGAGTATATGAAATAAATATGTTGTTCTCCATGCCACCATTGTCTTCTCAAAATCTGTCTTCAACTCCCCCACCAAATTCCCTCCCTCTCAACACACATGACTAAGCTTTGCTATTGGGTGATAAAAGCCTTATCTTAAGTATTACAATGTAATGATGGCACATGGATAAGTATAGGAAATACCATAACTTATCTTTGACTCAATAAGCTTTATCCTTTGGTAATAATCCTTTATTTCAAGCTTCATGGTGTATTATTTATGCCACGAGGGTGAGTTATTATTTATGGCACGAGGGTAAGTTTAAGTTCTAGTATGTATATATTTGGTGATAACCCTTTATTTCAAGCATCATGGTGTATTATTTATGGCATGAGGGTAAGTTTAAGTGGTAGTAGGTATATATTTGGAAATAGGATTAGTTAACATTGTATTCAACTTTATGTAATTTTTATGTCTTTTTCTTTTTTTAAAGTAAATTTTTTTTATTACCTTAAATAATACGCATACCAGTATACATGAATAAACTTGCCACCAATTTTTCCATACATATGGAAACTAGAAAAAGTGGCCTTCGAGAGAAAACTTTCATTTTTTTGTTAATGTTTGAGAAAAACTGGAAAACAAATGAGTACTAAACATAGCTGTAACTATGGCCACTCTTAAATTTGATGCATATCAATAGAAAATAAAACTAAGCACTAGGCGAACCCAGGGTGCCATCGCCACTTGGGGGTTGTGGTCATGCAGGAGTGAAGACATATGTTTGACAATAGGTCAAGCATCTACGCTTGACAAGCTCGCTTGAAAGAGAATCAAATAGAGCATCTAGGCGTCAACTAAGGATATCCTGACAATCAAGTTGATCGACCATGTCCATTCTCATGTTGAAGATAAGTTGCAGATGTTCCACTTAGAAAATGCAAGTGTTGGGCGTCTCTAGCTCATAGGCTGCAATATGTTGAGGCGCATTGACAAGTTGTGTTGTCACCGTAATTCTTTCCTCATGCCGAGATGGAGGGGTCTCTTACTCAATTAGACAACCTTCCACATCTGATGCAGGGTTGACTCTCTGATGCAATCATCTAGAATTGTGAGGGGGATCCTAAAGGTCCGAGGTAGAGAACAAGAGAGAATATGGAGGTACTTGATGATCCACATGATAAAAAAAATGCTCAAAAATCAAAGTGTTTGAAATTACTCTAAAATGGTTTCATTGCGTAGATCTCGTTCTCACGATCCCAACGCAACTTGAATGGGCTAAAACAAAGTTTGTATAAGGAAGTTATCACGTTCTGTCTGCTTTCCCAAACATGTAAAATTTGTTGACTGTACAGTCCATATAGGCTGGCATGGCATCTGAATGTACAGTTCATATGAACATACATCTAACATTGAAGGGTGACATGGANAAGTTTGTATAAGGAAGTTATCACGTTCTGTCTGCTTTCCCAAACATGTAAAATTTGTTGACTGTACAGTCCATATAGGCTGGCATGGCATCTGAATGTACAGTTCATATGAACATACATCTAACATTGAAGGGTGACATGGAATGCTGACTGGGCAGGTGGCAATGTGGCAGGATTAATTTTCATTGGATGACATGGACCAATCTTCGATTGACACATGGTAGTTGCGTGGACTAATGCATGGCCACCACGTGGCCCAGTTAAGGGCCGCCATGTGGCACCCCCTCCGTGTGTAAAATGTTTTGGTATGGGATCCGCGGGGGTCGAACCTGTGACCTTCGGTGTGGACAAAGTCTTCACGTAGGTCAGGCCACCATCCCACCTACATGTGTTTCTTAACCCTTATGTTTGCAACTCTAATTTAAACTTGAAGTTGGTTTCACTTTGGCAGAAAAAGGGTCGGGGATTAGCCCCAACCCTGGTTACCAACCTTGCAACCTTACCATACGACCATGAGCGTGGCAAGAGGAGGGGCTAGCCGGCGGGTGTGGGCGGCTAGACAAACACCTTGGCCACATGGCCCATATGGCTAACACCTCTAACGGTTAAGGCGCAAACCCGATAACGATGCGTCAATTTCACATTGACTATGTGTGGTTGCGTGAGCTAGGTTTTTGGACAGAGAAGCACAAGGAGGCCGATTTTTCACAACAGTGGGTGCATTCTGGTGAGCATAGAAACCAGGTTATTGGGGAAAACTTCTAGGTGTTGGACACACCAACCACACTGAGAGGGGGGGGG
>SNQJ01S0004194.1:0-11239 GCA_010110895.2 Picea sitchensis | reverse complement strand
TGTAGATTTGACTTATACAGAAGATCCCATGTAACCACTAGTCTCTCTAGGGAGAATTCTCAAATCTCCATAACCATTTCTCATGCATACATCAAAATCCAAATATTCATAGAAATAAGACATACCTTTTGAACCAATGGATAGATCTCATGTATTTGAGCACTGTAGACCTTCCTGGGAGCTTGATCTCAGAATCTAGAACCTCTGCATCTTCATATTTTCAAGTTTCCATGGCTTTACCAAAATGTACGCACCCTAATACACCGTTAGCCTGTGTACGTACACACCCTAATACATTGTAATCCTGCATACGCATCAATATGTACGCACCCTAATACAATGTTAGCCCGTGTATGCCTCAGAAACTAGGGTTTCTGAACTTCCAAAACTTTCACCGTCAAGATCTCAGACTTATAGAAACTTTGATGCATCCATGAGATCCTCCAGTCAATCTCTCTCTCATAATAGATCTTCAAGATATGCTCAAGATATGTCTTTTACAAGAGACCCTTACCTCTTATTTATACTCTCCAAGTAGTAGAAGCATATTCTAGGCCACTTTGTCCACATAGTCACCTATGTCCAACTTTGCCCAATTTTCCACTTGTCCATGTATCCAATAGCCACTTGACCACTTAACCCATTTTCCTCATTTTAGGGTTAACCTTCTTATAACTACTTTCCATAATTAGAAATTTCTCCATTTACTTTATTATTTAAATAATCCTCCTTGACTTTGTCACTTCACTTTATTATTTAAATAAATCTCTTTGACTTTGTCACTTCACTTTATTATTTAAATAATCCTCTTTGACTTTGTCACTTCACTTTATTATTTAAATAATCCTCTTTGACTTTTTCACTTCACTTTTAAATAATTTCTTCTTTGTAAGAACTTTGACTTCTTTGACCTTTTGGGGCTTCAAGCCAACATATGAGGGTCCTCCAACTTCGTAAGGCCATAACTCTCAAACTGTGAAGAGTTATGTGGAATTCCACATACCACCGGAAATGGCATGACAAACATTGTCCATATAGGATAGTTTCACTGACAAATTCACTGATTTTCATCTCATTATTTCACAATTAAGTATGGGTTCTCTAACCATACTTCTAGGATAACTCAATCACAAAGCATCTTCCCGTGAGGGCTTTCACCATAAGGGGATAAATTTGGAGTTAATCCATTTGTACTTACTATCAACCATGATAAGACACTTAAATGTAAAGTGTCTTCCCATGAGGGCTTTCACCATAAGGGGACCACTTTGGAGTTCATCCATTTGTAACATCAATCCAACTATGCATCATATATCAATGAAACCACATCGATCCATCTTTATATATGCATCATATATCAATGAAAACTCATTGATCCATCTTCATCTATGAATCATATATCAATGAAAACTCATTGATCCATCTTCATATATGCATGAAATCATATGACTATGAGTCATGACTCCACTTGACATAAATCCATTGACATCAAGAACAATACATGATCCATCAATATACCATGACAATACATTGTTCCTTTGACATCAATCCTTTGGCATCAATGACAACATGATCCAACAATCTTTCCCTTTGGCATTGATGGCAATCCCAACATTTATGTCAACATAAATCATTGATGGCAACATGTAGACAAGGCATTGCTCTACATCAATAGTCATCTCAATCACATCAATGCGACTATCTCTCTCCCTTTGACATCAATGGAAAAGGGTAGTTCTCTCCTTGGGGCTGCTCCCCTTGCCTAAATGCCTTTGATATTCCTCTAAATAATCTCTCCCATTTTGAATAAAGGATATGACTCTGATGTAATGTTGAAGATATATCTCTCATGCTCCTCCTGTGACCATCGCTCCACCTGGAACTATGCCTTTGTGTTATTTCTTCAAGTATATGGATCCTTTTCAAGTATTTATCTTTGAATCCGATAAATATCTCCTCCTAGAATCATGGGAGAAATAATGACTCCCCCTATGGGTATGTCTCCCCCTATCTTCTCTTCAATATGAACAATATGTTGTCACTGCAATATGCTTCTGCTGCAAATGCTACTGCTCAACTGGAACATAGATCAACCACTCTTTATATGACGATCCTTGGACCTTTCCATGCATCAAACTCGTGCTATACCATACATCATGAAGCAAAATATATGTCAACAATGAAATAGAGAATCATGAACAAAACATCAACCAAGTACATCCTGTGCCATATTGTGTGCCAACGATGCACAACACCCATGTACATAAACCATGTACATCAATACCATAGAATATGCCATAAGATATCATCAATGTAGTGTATCAACCATATGCCTCTACAAACATTCCAACCTTGTTCCTGAAACAAGTGTCATATGCTTCTACTATGAATCAAGTGTCGCAACCATCAAGCATCATAACAAGTGTCTCAACCATATCATCATGTACCAAAGTATATGCTAAAAAAGTAATACCAACGGTGTACTTTATCCAATTACTATCACCCACAAACATATACCATTTATGAGTGCATTAGCATTGCACTAAACATGTATCACCACCTGTACCAAGCAAGTGCATCAACCATGCACCAATACCACAACAAGATGTGTCCTCAAACATGTATGCTATATCCACCATAAGCCATGTGCCAATCATACTTCTAGTAGGTGCCTCTAACAATGTACCAAATGTGTACCCACCATGCATCAACTATAGATCAAGATATGACTCATCAATGGTGTACAACATGACCATCTCAAAAAACCATCAACTACATGTCCCAAAATGTAGCTCAACCATATGCCAAATGCATGCACCAAGATATCCGAAAAATATGCATCTAGAAATACATCATAAGATAAATCAATAGAACTCAATTATGCACCAGCCATGTATCATAACAAATCTTCCTCAACCTCCATTCACTACAACAAATACTAAGCATCCAAAAATACATGTACTAGAAGTGTGCCTCAATAGATCTAGCTAGCATCATCATGATATATCTCACAACCAAAGTTCCATAACTTCACTGTCACAACCAACATTGTTCCTCAATAGAAAAATGTATCAATCCACACTCTAGGGTTAGTAYCGTGCATCCAAGATAGTCTTTCAACACTCAACCATATGGCATCATCATACATACATCAATTATGCATGCCAACATGTAATCATGAGAACCTAYAAAAAACCATGTTAGACCCTGCAACAAACCATGTCAGACCTTGCAACACAAAGTTATACCATCATACCAAGTTGCAACTCATATGCATAGCCTTTTTCCCAAGACTTTTTACCACAGATACGCGGCCTGCTGCACAGAAAGATCACGTATGTACATGACCTATTCATAGGTCAGCTTGCGTATGTACGCGATTGTTACCATTATAACCTGCATATGCTTCTGAAGATGACAAACTTGAACTTCCCTTAAGGATGCCATTTTGTTCTGATTGTTCAATTTTCTTCACCCACTTCTGTAGGTGTCCTAGCTTCTCAGAACTTGAGCTCTGAGCTTCCATATTTTCAAAAATGTCTTCCTTCCTCACTTCATGCCTTCTTTTAGTCATGCTATATGAAGTCCTCATCATGGAATTTCTTATTGTGTTCCAACAATCCTGGGATTTGTGGCCAAATCCACTACAACTGTAGCATCTCATGGTGTGATAATGAGAAACAATATGTCCTACTTGATTACATCTCCAACACCTTAGGGTGTTATGAAATATTTCACTATCTTTCCTTGCATAATATCTACATTCCAAATCTTTGTGACCATATTCATTACATGAGTAACATTGACCATGAAAAACATTTTCATACCTTTGATTTGGTGTCCATCTTAAAGGTGTCTCTCTTCTTTGAGGTGTAAATATGGATTCTTGATGTCTTCCTTTCTTTGTTCTTTTGAAACTTTCCTTGCCTTGTGTAGATGGTTGACTTGCAACATTATTTCCATCCTTTGAGAGTGAGGGACTTAACTCATGCTTCTTTTAGGTGCTTGCTTCAACATGTGTAGCTTCTTTCTTGTATCCAAGACCTGATTTATCATTTGGTGATCTTTGACTATCCAAGATATCATTCAATATTGTTGAGTTATTCAAGAATTTGTTTGACTTCTCTACTTTCTTTCTAAGATCAACAACTTCAGCTTCCAACTTATGACTTGACTCTTCCTTTTCATTTACTTGATTCTTTAGTAATTCCTATACCCTTTTGGCTTCTTCAATTTGGGTCTTGAGATGGACATTAACTTCAAGACTTTTGTTAATTTCATCATCTAGCCTCTTATTCTCTTCTATTTCATTCTTTAGTCTTTTGATATTTTCTTCTAATTGAGTCTTTTTACTTTCTTCTTACTCCTTGAGCATTTCCTTTAACTTCAAGATATGCCCTTGATTATTTTTAAGAAACTTTTTAGTGTTCTCAAAAAGATAATTATATTCTATGTAACAATGGTCATAGTTGTATTCAAATAGACCCCATTCAACTTTACTTTTAATCTATGATATTTCTTCTTCTACTTCTTCCATGGGATAACTATCATCTAACTCTACACATACTATCTCTAGATTTTCTTCTTCACTTGTAGAGAAATATTCAACATCATCACATTTTGAAATATTGCAATCAGGGGTTTTTGGAGATTCTTTACCTTCATTGATCTTGATGGAATTGTCTTCAAGGTCTTCCTTTTTTCCAACATCATCACATTTAGAAACATTGCAATTAGAGGATTTTGGACATTCTTTACCTTCATTGATCTTGATGGAATTGTCTTTGCTTTGGTATGTCTTCTCTAGCTTTAGCCATAGATCCTTAGCATAAGTGCATTGTCCCATGCTCTCTTTGATAGAACTTGAGAGTCCATTAAGAATGGTCTTGAGAGTCAATGCATAATTCTTCTTTTCTTCCCTTTGAGCTGCAAAATTTGACTTGTTCTTCAAAGGAACTGATCCACCAATAGCTTCTTTCCAAACACCAACTCCTTCCTTCAAATGCACTTTCATTTATATTCTCCATATAGAATAATTTTCCTCATCAAGGATTGGAACTTCATCATCCATTTGCGTGTTCATGGATCTCCTCCAATCTTGTTAAGGATTATAGTGAAGGTTGGCTCTGATACTAATTGTTGGACACACCGACCACACTGAGAGGGGGGGGTGAATCAATGTAGGGCTCTTTTTTAACTCCCCTTCACAAAAACCCTTAGTTAGCAATCACCATTTACTCATTACTTATTATTGTCATTTATAACCAATTAAATGTGAACATACATCATCAACATATACCAACAACATATATCATCAATAAGTCATCACCACAAGGAACACAAAGAAAAAAAGATGTATCTACACTTCTCTTTTTATTACGGACTACAATCTTTGGGTTATCAACAACAACTGAATAGAGTTACAACACCACAAGAGCACCAACTCTACATTGCAAGACTCAACTTACACAACTCAGAACCAACTGAGAAGAGGATTCAATCCCCAACAGATACCAATCTGTCAACATGTATGTGAACTATCAGTAGTCAAGCATGCGTATGTACACACCCTAATAGTAGTACAACTCACGTATGTACGTGGCCAGTCTGTATTACAGCCTGCGTATGCCTTCTGAGTAATTAAGGTTTTCTCTCTATGAAAAACTCAGATCCTCTGCAGTCTTCAGTCACATTCACTTCTTTATTTCACTGTATAATATGTACCATAACCAATCACAACATATTTATTCTCTCCCACAACTTACGTATTCTCCTCAACCATGTACCACATAAAAACCTTCGCCATATGACAAGAAATACAAGATGTGCCTCAACAAGAAGTATCAATGATAAATATACCAGCACTATATTTCTGTAGATTTGACTTATACAAAAGATCCCATGCAACCAATAGTGTCTCTAGGGAGAATTCTCAAATCTCCATAACCATTTCTCATGCATACAACAAAATCCAACTATTCATAGAAATAAGACATAGCTTTTGAATCAATGAATAGATCTGATGTATCTGTGCACTGTAGACCTTCCTGGGAGCTTGATATTAGAATCTAGAACCTCTACATCTTCATCTTTTCAAGTTTACATGACTTTACCAACATGTACGCACCCTAATACACTGTCATTCCGCATATGTACACACCCTAATACATTGTCAGCCCGCATACTCCTTAGTATGTGCGCACCCTAATACACTATCAACCCATGTACACCTCAGAAACTAGGGTTTCTGAACTTCCGAAACTTTCACCGTCAAGATCTCAGACTTACAAAAACTTTGATGTGTCCATGATATCCTCCAGTCAATCTCTCTCTTAGAATAGATTTTCAAGATATGCTCAAGATATGTCTTTTACAAGAGACCCTTGCCTCTTATTTATACTCTCCAAGTAGCTTCCTTAGAAGCATCTTCTAGGCCACTTTGCCCACATAGTCACCTATGTCCAACTTTGCCCAATTTTCCACTTGCCCATGTATCCAATATCCACTTGACCACTTAACCCATTTTCCTTATTTTAGGGTTAACCTTATTATAACTACTTTCCATAATTATAAAGTTCTCTATTTACTTTATTATTTAAATAATCCTCCTTGACTTTGTCACTTCACTTTATTATTTAAATAATCCTCTTTGACTTTGTCACTTCACTTTATTATTTAAATAATCCTCTTTGAACTTGTCACTTCACTTTATTATTTAAATAATCCTCTTTGACTTTGTCACTTCACTTTTAAATAATTTCTTCTTTGTAAGCACTTTGACTTCTTTGACCTTTTAGGGCTTCAAGCCAACACATGAGGGTCCTCCAACTTCGTAAGGCCATAACTCTCAAAATGTGAGGAGTTATGTGACGTTCCACATACCACCGGAAATGTCATGACAAGCATTATCCATCTAGGATAGTTTCACTGACAAATTCACTGATCTTAATCTAATTATTCCACAATTAAGTATGGGTTCTCTAACCATACTTCAAGGATAACTCAATCACAAAGTGTCTTCCCGTGAGGTCTTTCACCATAAGGGGACCACTTTGGAGTTCATCCATTTGTAACATCAATCCAACTATGCATCATATATCAATGAAATCACATTGATCCATATTCATCTATGCATCATATATCAATGAAAAGTCATTGATCCATCTTCATCTATGCATCATATATCAATGACAACTCGTTGATCCATATTCATATATGCATGACATCATATGACTATGACTCCACTTGACATCAAGGATAATACATGATCCATCAATATACTATGACAAGACATTGTTCCTTTGACATCAATCCTTTGGCATCAATGACAACATGATCCAACACTAGGAAGGGTATTTTATACAATTTTTTTCCAAACCAGGTGCTTAAAGAGACCAGTTAGGGGTTTTTGGACATTTTGGAGCCATTGGAGCCATCTATTTTGCATTCTGAGCATTGTAAAGCACTGTTTTAACACTTTTGATCATATAATGAAAATGATCCATTTGAAGTTGGACCAGGAGATGTAGCCCAAGATAGGGGTGAACTCCTTTATCATTTTGCTGTGTTATGTGCTTATTTTGATGGTTGTTTATGACTGTTTATGCTGTTCATTTTAAGTATAAAAACTCAATATTTTCATGTTCTTGCAACTTGATCCAATTTCCCAAGACACATATATTATTCACTTGGAATATTTATACACAAACCTTTATCATTTCCATATCACTTGAGGAGGAACTAGAGGAATCTCTTCCTCGACATAATCCATGGCACTGTCCTCGTCCATCTAGTTTTGTTCGAACAAGGGGGAAATATCGAAGGTAGGAATAACAGAGCTCAAGGAAGGCATGTGAGGCAGAATTGGAGTTGAGGAGGGACAAGGTCAGTGATGTCAAGCTACAAAAATGTAATTGGCCAACCCACATTTGTTTTTACCTCTTTTACGTGGCATTGGAAAGGTAGGGGAGAGAATGACAACTAGAAGGGGAGGATAATGCAAGAAAGGGGAAAAAATAGGAGGGAAGAGGAAAGATAACAACCAGAATAGAGAAAAATGGAAACAACCATGCCTTATGTCTAGAAAATAAACCTAAATGAAAGTGAAGAGATCCATAAAGAAAATATTGATGAATCTTATCCCCCTTGTACCTACTTTGTGAGACCTCGACATTCACTATGGGTGAACCATTAAAACTTCCACCTTACGTAGGTGCACTACCATCCTTCTCAATTGAATGTTGCACATACTGAATTGACTAGGAGGAAGGATGGTGGTGGGGAGTGTTAACTACTCCCAGTGCATGTGTACCAGATGTCACCCCATTCGGGGGTATTCAACTTTATTTCATTAGTAATACATTGTATTACTAATTTTTCCACAAAAGAAAGAAGCGTATCATCTTTGAAACCTCACAATTACAACAAACATTTCATTAAATTTACATTTTGTTCTTGGTAGTTAAAGATTTTTATTCATATATACATCTTCCCAATGCATGTTTTACATATAGATGGATGTCGATTGCAAGGAAGGGATCTATGCACTAGACTCCAAAAGTAGGGAATAGTTTAGAATATGGCAAGGACAAGGGCTCAGTTAGTGAGTTTTCTTTCAATTTTAGAAAACATGTCCCTAATATCTAAATGAGAATGCAATCATCTTAGAGAAAGAGCATGAACTAGACCAGTTGTGGTCTAGAGGAAGATGGAAAATTGTAGCAGTAGTGGTTTTTTCTATTGGTCGAATGGGTGAAAGGAAGAACAAAACWTGCCCATGGTTATRAAGATTGTCCCAGAGGGCTATTAGAATGTATCCAAGAATGTAGAAGGAAAGTACAAAGACTCATAAAGAGTGTGGCCCCTTGCATGTAAATCCCCAATTCATAAAGAACTGATGAAGCCATTATTTGTYGGTTTTTCCATTTGGGTTTCTAGGGTAAAAAAATGTTGGGTTATTATTTTGTTTATGATTGATTTCTTCAACACAATTTTATTGCATTTCAATTATAGTTTGCATGTCTTCTAAATTAGTTTTTAAGAACAATGAAATAGAAAAAAAAGACAAATAAACATTTTCTTTTTACATTAATATCCATGCTGGTGAATTGACTTGGGCATAGGCTAATCGATTACAAATAAAAGTCAATCCTTGTTTTTGGGTAGAAGCCATTAGTTATGAAAGTTACATAGCCAATCACAATCTCACTAAGGCTTTGAAAAATATAACCCCCAAAGAAGCATGGAGTTGTTGGTTGTGGAGCCCGGTTATCTTCCTAATTCATATGCAGGTCAAAGAAACTGCAGGATACACAATTCAAATATTGTAATTCATAGTCATTCTGAACCATTCATTATAAGGTCACATATCTTACGATAGAAGTTATGTTAGGGTTTTATGCCCTATAAGGAAACCCTCTTTTATGTATGAGGGAATTGTATTGTGGATGTAGAGGAATGTGAATATTATATTCTAAGAGAGGAGACTGTGAGAGAAATAAGAGGAAGTTACAACATATGTGTTTTAGGTTGTATCCCTTCATTTGTTGGATAATATTAAATGAAGGACCTAGAATTTATCTGGTAGGCGTAGCCCAACTAGGGTGAACCACATATATATTTGTCTCTATTGTATTATGTATTTTCTATGTTTTATTTCCACATCTATTTTATTTTATTACTCCACGATCCTATTTTTCTAACAACTGGTATTAGAGCCAAAGGTAACTCGTAGGAATAGAGGGTTCCTAGTTCGAGTGGGAGCAATGGTGGAAGATGGAACATTTAAGGTTGAGAAATTTAATGGTAAAAAATACTAGTTATGGAAGATGAAAATGGAATACTATCTATATCAGAAGGATCTTTTCCTACAGTTGGGAAGAAAGCAAAGCAACCGGTGAGTATGAAGGATGAAGAATGGGATATTATTGATGCAAAGGCACTAGGAATGATACGACTATGCATGGAAGTTTCAGTGGATTTCGATACTTCAAAAGAAACGATAACAAAGGATATGATGAAGGAATTGGCTAAACTATATGAAAAACCCTCGACCTCCAATAAAGTATTTCTAATGAAGCAATTATTTAATATGAAGATGTCAGAAGGTGGGTCTGTGGTCAACCATTTAAATTAATTTAATACAGTTACTAATCAACTAAGTTCTGTAAAAGTGGAATTTGATGATGAGGTTAGAGATCTTATAATATTTTTCTCATTGATATAAAGTTGGAACAACTTGGCCATGGTTGTAAGTAACTATATCTTTAGTTTAAGCACTTTGAAATTTGATGATGTTGTTGGTGTTATCCTTAGAAAGGAAATGCGATGGAAAAGAACATGGAGACATCAGGTAATGTGTTGACCGTGGAGAACAGGGGAAGACAAAATGAGAGAGGAAAGAGATCAGGGAACCACACGAATTCTAGGAAGGGAATATCCAAATCCAGAATGAGAAAGATAGAGTGTTGTAATTGTGGTAAGAAACAACATATGAAGAAAGACTATAGGGCTCTAAAGAAACAAAGATATGGACATGAGAAGAAAAATCAGGAAGCAAATGTGACAGGTGATGTGTTACAATATGCTTCGATTCTTTCTTTAGATAATACTACTGAGTCTTGGGTAGCATATTTAGGGGCTTCATTTCATGCCACACCCCATAGGAAATATTTTCAAGATTACGTTTAAGGTGATTTTGGATAGGTTTATTTGGGTGATGATGAACCATGTCGAATTTTTGGAATGGGTAAGGTAAAAATAAAGAAAAATAATGGAAACAAATGGTTACTGAAAAAGGTGAGACATATACAAGATATGAGAATAAATTTAATTTCAATAAGGCAGTTGGCAAGTGAAGGTTGTATGTCTATATTTACAGATAAGGCATGGAAGGTCACTAAAGGATCACTGGTAATGGAAAATGGAGAGAAGGTAGGTACATTGTATTTATGTACTGGTAATGTCGACTCTTCTATCTCTTTAGATTTTACAGGAGTGCATACAACATTGTGGCAACATAGGCTTGGGCACATGAGTGAGAAGGGGATGCAGATACTTCACAAAAGGAATTTGTTTCCAGATATTAAACAAGTTGAGTTGTTTCCAGATACTTCACAAAAGGAAATGTTGGCGACGGAAGTCACTCCTGGATTGCTTGCAGGAGCAGAGCCCGACGCCCATCAGTTTAATGTCACGGTTTGTTTTAAAGGGGTGATCAAATGGAGGGAAACTCAGGGAG
>SNQJ01S0004193.1:202992-217385 GCA_010110895.2 Picea sitchensis | reverse complement strand
CTCCTATATATACCAAGGAGACATTTTCATTTTGAATCATCTTGTACTTGAACATTTAAGTGGGGTAAAAGGAGGTTGCCCCCTCGAAGAGGCTTATTATCTGAAATTATCTGTTTTTCAAGGCGTTGAGTACTTTTTCTGAGATTTTTCTATGCTATATTGATATTTGGTTCTTAACACACCAAAAACTATCCCTATTCTAGAAAAACTAATAACATCAGTGACAAAAGAAAATGCATAAGCAACAAACCCTATTATTTCAGATCCTCTCTCTCTAGCTACATATTGAAGTGTAAATCTATCATCATATCAAGATCGAAGAGCAACTACATGTCTAAAAGTAGCAGTAGTTTAGCCATCATCCCTACCAAGCTTAGCTTAACAAGTAAAAGAACTTGTTGATTGAGAGGGAGAACTAGTTCCTATTGTTTGTGATAGGTATTATGACCTTAGTAATATAGACCTTATATATCTTGACCTTTGTGGTAAGTGAGAACTGACCCTTTCTATATATCCATATACACAACATCTATCATTAGTAGCTGTAGCACTCGCAAAACCAAAAAATTCATATCCACTATAAGAATCATATGCAACAAAGCAAGCAACACCAGTTTCAATATCTATTGATCTTGTTTAACAAACATCCTCACCAGTTACAAACCCCGTTGAATAAACCTTATAATCTATACAGGTAGCACATTCAATTGCATTTGATCCGGCTATTTTTTATCTGGGTAAAGCAACAGAAGCATCAACAGAAGAAATTGAAGTGGACCAAATGATTTATTAAGTTGATCCCGCTCCGATTTCAGTTGAAGTTGATCCTGGGCCAATACCTCATGAAAATTATCATATATATAAGCATTCCTTCCAAATCGATATCTTGTTCCAACACCTCCTCACTCAGTTTCGGTTGATCGAGATAAAAAAGAAAATCCCAATGATCGATATCCTATTCCAGTAGTTTCCAGCAGTTTCATGCGTTGATTAATAACCAAATCCCTTCGCTCAATGTCATACCCAGTTAGAGTAATCATATCGAAATGCAGTTGAAAGAATATCACCAGTAGGCAGCATCCGACCCTAGTTTAAGATGATCTGGTTGAAGAACCACCATCAATGGAAGTAGTACCAAGAGCAAAGGTAGGAAAAGCAACAACTCATTCCCCAATTCCATATTGATATCGAGGCATAGAGATATCAGTTCCAGGTCAATATCCCGTGCCATAACCTATTTACCAAGTGAAAGTAGCAGGGAAGGTAGGAGAAGCAAGGGTGGTAACACCTCGTCCAGATACAGATTATACAGAGGCAAGGTCAATTACAAATCGAAAGCCAACCCTATAGTGAATAGTTCCAAATCCAAGTCCTGTTAATCCAAATGGATTCTTTCTCTATGTGAATGTGCCATCAATGTTTCCCCTGCCCATAAATATGAGTGAATCCCCGTTCATGGCAATCCCTCATCGCGTGTTGCATCGAAGCCAACACTTCGTCTAGCATTCATTTTAGTTTTATAGCACGTAGCACAGGAAGCAACCCTGCCATCTCACCCGGCATACCTTCCTTTTCAATAGTCATAGTAGCTCGTTCCCAATCCACCAGTTAGAGGGTCCCACAACTTAAGAAGCAGTTTCAGTTGCATTCAAGTTGGAAAAATCAATTGACCCGGCATAAGCTACATTTGATCTTGTTGAAGCACCCTTAGTAGTTGCATTTGATCTCACTGACCGAGCTAAAGCACCAGTAGTAGCATCTGAGATTGTTAAAAATCTAGTAGTCGAAGATTCATACTCATAGCTTATTCCTGTTTTTCACATTGTATATCCTTCAAAAACAGATATCGTTGCAAATCTATTGTAAGACCCAAATTTCTAAGAACATACCATTGAAGCACCACTAGGAATAGACCGAGACTGAGATCCAAATCTCGTGCTAGTAGCAAGGTCCATATAGTAGAGTTCCTAGACCCAAATCCTATAGTTATTTGCAGATCCATATGGATCTCTTCCAGTTCAATAGTTAATTTCAACAGCATATCCAATAGAAACCACCCAATATACGAAAATACAAACCACTGACCCAACATGGGCATAGCTGGAGAGAGATACATCTCGAGACGGGTTATAACTCCCTGCATATGTAGTTGGGTAGGGGCATCACCTTGCTAAACATCCCTTCCAAGTAATTAATACAATATTACTAAAGTGAATCATGCAATACTAAGGCAAATACTAAGGCAATATAATTCAGCATGCTACATAAGGCAAAGGCATATAGCTAGGGATAGGAATAGGAAACCACATTGCAAGGGATACATGAGGAAAGGGCATGTTAGAACCCTATATAATAGGGGAATCAGTGTTCTGACTAATATCTATCTTTTTCATGCATTATGCTTTTGCTCACGACACACAACAAAGGTGTAAAAGCGAAAGAAATTTCTCAATTCACCTCAAATGTTATCACACAAGAGTTTTTGTTTTCGGTGGTTAAGGATTAGAGTTTCATGTTATGTTAGCTACCAAAAGTGAGAGCTTTCAATTGCTTAGAACCCACTTTTTGGGTACCTCTAGCCACTGAAAGCATGTAGCTAGTTTTAAAAAAAATTGGCCCCTCGGTCTGCATGAAGAGTGTTCTGTTTTGTTTTTCAAAATATAAATTGTTTGAAAAATTATTTATCAAAAGGTATATTGGCCGAGGGCCAATCTCCAAGCACTCAACACCAAGAGTTAGCACCATTTCACAAACCAACAGCAAACACACAAGCCAGCGCCAAACTCCAAAGCATAGCCTTAGGCCCACATCATCGAGTATATGATGCAAACATTCACATATATAAACGCTTATAAATTCCTTCTCCTCGTGAATGTGGGACATTGCCCACATAAGCCAAAAAAATAGAATAAAAGCGCAGGCCTGATTTCTACCATGAATTCCTCATGGGACATCTGGCAATCTCCCGTTTGAACACAAAATTGGAGGCAATTTCTTGTTCCATCCATCGCTAAGGAGTTTTGCAGTTGTCGAAGTGAAATCTTAGGAGCCAAAGATAAGCCCAGTTACCAAGTGCACGCACATGCTTAGTCAAAGTATGAGATGAAACCCTTATATGCCAAATTTTTGCCACGATGTATATGATGAGAGTTACAGGTGTGAATCGAAAGCCAGATGCTGGTTTTCCTCAAGTTCTTGAAGTTGCCAGCAAACCAAGAAATGACAATCGTACTCAAAGTTCGTATGTCCTTCTTGATGGTATTAAGAGTAAGAGAGGTTTTATATCCGTCTCTATATGAGAGCACTGTCATCGGGTTCACATGAGAAAGAATGAGAGCACGAGGTCTCTCAAAACGTCGAGTGTCAAAGCAAGTTATGAGATTTTTAAGGGAGAAAAAGCAAAGACAACAGAGTTTAGAATTGCAGGCAAGCAAAGCTGAAGATCAGGCAAAATATTTTTCTGACAAAAATGAAAAGCTGCAAGAGGTTGTTACCAAACAAAAGGCCCGTATACAAAAAGTTGAACAGGCACTCCAGTTTGCAGAGACAACAATGTTAAAATCTCAAGCAGAAGTTAAGGTGAAAGCAGAATAGATAATTTGACAAACCAAAATGTGTTTGCATTTAAGTATACGCCTCGTGTTCTAATTTTCATTGTTTTATCCTATTTGATCTCCGTGTCTGTCAACTTCAGTACATTTATTTTGATTGGCAAGACATATCCAGTCACATATCAGGTTCTAGGACACTTAAAGACTTGCTTGGTTCTAGCATTTGGCTACAGTTTACTTCATGATCCATTTAGTTGGTGGAATATTCTGGGAATATTAATTGCTATAGTTGGGATGGGCTTGTATTCTTATTTTTGTGTAGTTGATAGTCAATCAAAACAAAGTGAGCCACCAACACAACTGTTTCAGGTCAAGGATGGTGAAACAGAGCCTCTTATCATCATCGATAATGGTTCCAATAAGGGAAATGATAGCGTTGGTCCTAAGGGGCCTATATGGGCATCAAACAAGGATCTACATGCTTAATCCAAAGCTTCACTAGAGTCGTGATATCAATTCCTAAAGCCCCATTCTGTGTTGAGAGTCAACTAGTTTGGGAGAAAATAGTTTCGTTGGAGCTTTCTTATCAAGGAGGTGCACTGGACTAATAGTCATCGAAGGTTTGGATCATATATTCTATAGGATTGTAGACAATATTCATCATTTTTGCTGGTGAATTGTAGAATATTTCACAACGGCAACTTTTTGCCAAATGGCCGATGAACGGATCCTGCTAGTTGATTTGTTTCATCTTGTCTCAAATAGATTGGAGATTGTAGTACAAAACGTTTTTTTTAAATGTTTGTAATGGAGTTACTAACTGGAATAAGAAAGTCCACATTGAGCAAATATGCATTCAAATGAAAGCTGATGTGCTTAGCCATTGACAATTTGTACGAAGTTGACATCTTGGAGGTCTAGGGTACCTGGTTACCACCTTGGCTGGCAGTTTGTCTAGTTAAATTTTAGGCATATGTAGCGGAACATTGGGCAAAATGTGCGACGCCTGCTATAAATGTTGTTCAAGAGAAGGCATCAAAAAAGTTTACCATTGCTCACAATTGGACAAGACCCCATCTTGAAACAACAAATACTCATTGGGGCCCTGCTCTGAAGAAACAGTGGTAGCAAGCTATGGTTTCCCTTGCACCACATGTGGAGACTTTAAAAACTAAAGCTATTGAGGGTTATGAGGTGTCAAGGGATACCATCAAGCCACATCTTGTTAAAGCTCAGGAATCGCTAAATCCCCATGTGCAGACAGTCAAGGATATTTGTGGTCCTTACATGGATCAAGTCGTTGCTGTTTCACAATCTCATATTGAAAAAGTTGTCGCTGCTTCACAACCTCATATTGAGAAAGAGAATGTCATTTTGCAACCATATAAAAAACCTGTTGCTAATGCCTACAGAAGATTTCTCACAACTACAACAAAGTACCATCGCCAGTTGCAATGTTCTGTGAGACAGACATTAAAAAAGTATGAGCTTACAGTTGCTTTGGCTACCAAAGAGCTCGTTTGGTTTATGGCATCTTCCTTGTTGGAATTGCTAGTGTTTGGTATATTGATGGTGTATTCATCCATTTTCAGTAGTGGTAAGAAGGCCCGCAAACCCAGTCGAAACAATCACACTGGTAATGCACACAGGAAACATAAGCGCAGACATATGGACAAATAATTCTGCAAAATGGGTCAATTCTTGTGTGCTTTTTGTTTTATTGGTTAAAGAGAAGCGCATGGAGTTGAAGATCAGAGTTGTGTTTGTGGATTAATATTGTAATAAGTGGCTTATGGGAATGTGTAACTGAGGCTTATATTGCCAGACTGTTACTGGATTTATTATCTTTACAATTGAAGAGTGCTAGTCCTTGCAGCTTCTATTTCTCAACAATGCATGATTGGTCAAAGACAATTCAGCAGATACAGAGCTCATAGTCAAGGAGGTGGATTGTAATCCCGTTTAACACAGATCTGCAGGGGAGCACTTAAATGCAAGAAACAATTCAGTTATCAGTGAAGGTGACAAGGTAGCTATTTGGAGTGCCAAAAGAACAGTGTGCGATCCATGTGGAGCAGTTAGACAGAGGTGGCAGAGTATCCTTGTTTTGAGGCATTCTTTAGAATGTGACTGGCAGTCAAAACACCAGATCAGCCTTCCAGGATTCGAGGCAGTAGTTTGAGGAAGATCATGGAGCAGATGGCAGCTCGACCAGTGGCAATTTAACTTCACTCATGACAAATGGCAGAGATTTCCTATTTTTCAGGCAGTGGTTAGAGCACCGATCCTCCAACTGGCAACAAATATCCAACAACCTCAAGCATTCGACGACTTCTGCATTCATTTGTTTTGATGTTGTTAGAGTCTATTCGCCAGCAAATCTTAAACACCCTCCAGTATGCCAGATGTTCAGGCAGCAGTTACCAATTTTAACTTTCCTTTGGTTTGTGGTTTTGTTTGTTTTAGAGACAGCCTACAGGTGTTGAGATTTTTGTAACTGCTTTTCTATTTTTAGAAAGCAGAGATAGAGCTCGAGTCAGGAGAAGGCGGAGGGAATTTTTGTTTATATACACATGTAAAAGACAAAAAAGGGGGTTCGACCTGTGAGGGTGTAATTTTCTTTGCTGGACCGTGGGCTTTTCCATTCCAGAAAACTTTTATGTAATCTTTAAATGATCAATCAGTAATGGGCATGCTTTTTACAAGATTCTTGTGCGGATGTATTGGTGGCGTTTCTTTCTCTGTTAAGTATTTTTCCTGTCATCTTTTCACTTGTTTTCAATTCTTATTGTCAGAAGATAATAACAGAGCAGAATTTATTGTAAAATACTCTGCATTTGATCTTGTGATAATCTTTATGTTTCTCCTCTAAAAAGCTCAGTTTATGAATTCTTAACTACTCATTTGCTCACTTTTTCCTCCCATAGTTCTTCCTCAAATCGACACCATTCAAACTTAATTCAATCCAACACTTCCACTACCTTTCCCTGTGTAAGAGATTTGTCTAATCTGAGAGTGAATCACATATTTAAGCGCAGACCCCATTTGCCCAATGTCCCTCCTTGCTGTCCCAAAGCAACTATTTAAAAACCAAAACCCCAACCCCATACTTTCATAGCTAGCCTAAAATCCATCCCATACAAACCAAGTTAAATAAAAAAGAGAGATCCCTCTCTGAGTCTTGGAGGGCTAGATCCAAGAATCCAAGTGGTTTGAGGTTACCTCTGTGATTGCCCCCGTAGCCTTGGGAAAATTACAGAGCGTTAATAGGGCACATTAAAGATAAAGGAAAAAACACATGCGAACATGAAGAGAAAGCAACACCAATCATGAGTACCTACACCAACAGTAGTAGATCGATTTTGAATTCTAACGAAAGCTTGGCCTTGCAATCTTACTTCATTGTAATTGAGAAGATTATTAGCCATACTTTTTAGAACAATTTTGATCTATGTCTAAGCTTGAATTAGTCTTTGTACTATTCATATCTTCTAGAATCATGGTAATGGTAACACTAGTTGTGTTTTCATATTCCCTAATTTATTTATTTATAGTTCTTAATTTATAGATAGAAACATTAAAATATACTTTTACTTTTACTTAAATTAGAGTAGTTATAAATATTTTGAAATCAAATTCATAAAATAGTAACATCAAACCAAAACCATTTCCAATATAAAAAAATTAGTTGAAACTTTAAACATTCATCGACATCAAGATAGTTCAAATCATTCAAATCATTGCATCTGGGCATAAAACAACTTCGCATTCACCCATCAATGTACAAGAGGTTTTAAAGAGAAATTCAACAATAGAAATACACAGAGAAATACAAGATCAATTTATGTGAGATGCATTCTTCTGATTTTGACCATGACCACATCAATGTAGCTTACTGTAGCGTACTCTAGCTTACTATAGCTTACATCTAGTAAATATAAAGGTTGTCGTTCCGATTCTGTAATCTACACTCACCTCCCACCTGATCTCTTTGGGCCTAAACCTCATGGAGACTGGAATAGCGAGATCGAGAAGCCGAAATCTTAATCGTGTTTGGGAAATAATAATACTATCCACCCCAAACATGGATATTCCTTACCCTCTCATAGTTCAGGTAAGTATCTACGATTCCTTATCTAGAAGTAAGGAGCTAGACGAAATTTCGAGAGGAATACGGTCACTAACGTTTCTCGTCTAGCCTATGGAGGTAAGCTTAGACTAGGCCTTTGACAAACTATGATGCCTTTGACAAACTATGAGTCAATCTAATGGTGCGGCAATGAGTTCAACCTCTCCTTCAGGAAGAAGTAGTGCAACTGCACAAAGTAGCTCAAATCACATAGATCATAGGAGGAATGAGCTCCACACAACCCAAAGACACATGAGGTAGGGTAGGGAGATGGACAAAAGGGATGTCGAGATTCTTTAAAGGATGACAAGATAAAAAGGCTCCTAATTATCCGGCGAGTAGATTCATTGATTCCTTGCTACGCTTAAGGCAGGTTGACTTTGAATTGAATCAAGGTTTCGACTTCTCTCATATGAATTATTTTTATAGTCTTTGGGATGATTTTGAGAATATTCGAATTTATAGAATATTTTATAGAAAATCTATCGATAGTATATATATAAGCACCAAAAACTATACCTATTCTAGCAAAACTAATAGCATCAATGACAAAAGAAAAGGCATAAGCAACAAATCCTATTATTTCAAATCCTCTCTCTCTAGGTACAGATTGAAGTGCAAAGGTATCATCATATCAATATCCAAGAGTAGCTACAGGTCTAAAAGTAGCAGTATTTTAGCCAACATCCCTACCAAGCTTAGCTTAACAAGTAAAAGAACCTATTGATCGAGAGAGAGAACTAGTTCCTACTGTTTGTGATAGGGATTATGACCTTAGTAATATAGACCTTATAGATCTTGACCTTTGTGGTAAGTGAGAACTGACCCTTTCTATATATCCATATACGCAACATCTATCATTAGTAGTTGTAGCACTAACAAAACAAAAAAATTCATATCCAGTATAAGAAATATATGCAGCAAAGCAAACAACACCAGTTTCAATAGCTATTGATCTTGTTTAACCAACATCCTCACCAGTTACAAACCCCATTGAAGAAACCTTATAATCTATACGGGTAGCATATTTAATTGCATTTGATCCAGTTGTTTTTTATTCAGGTAAAGCACTAGAAGCATCATCAGAAACAATTGAAGTGGAGAAAACGATTGATTAAGTTGATCCCACTCCGGTTTTGGTTGAATTTGATCCTAGGTCACTACCTCATGAACATCATCATAGATATAAGGATTCCTTCCAAATCGATATCTTGTGCCAACACCTCCTCACTCAGTTTCGGTTGATCGAGATCAAAAAGAAGATCGCATTGATCGATAGCCTATTCCAACAGTTTCATCCATTGATTAATAACCAGATCCCTTCTCTCAACGTCATACCCAATTGGAAATCATATCGAAATGCAGTTGATTGAATATCACCAACAGACAACATATGACCCTAGTTTAAGTTGATCTGGTTGAAGAACCACCATCAGTGGAAGTAGTACTAAGAGCAAAGGTAGGCAAAGAAGTAGCTCATTCCCTAGTTCCATATTGATATCAAGGCACGAAGCTATCAGTTCCAGGTCGATATCTCGTGCCATAACCTGTTTACCAAGTGAAAGCAACAGGGAAGCAAGGAGAAGCAAGGGTGGTAGCACCTCGTCCAGATACAGATTATACAGAGGCAAGGACAATTGCAGTTCGAAATCCAATCCTATAGCGAATAGTTCCAAATCCAGGTCTTGTTAATCCAAATGGATTCTTTCTCTATGTGAATGTGCCATCAATGTTTCCCTTTCCCATAAATTTGAGTGAATCCCCGTTCATGGCAATCCCTCATCATGTGTTTCATCTAAGAAATCACTTTTCCTAGAATTCATTTCAATTTGATAGCCCACACCATAGGAAGCAACCCCACCACCTCGCCCAACATACCTTCCTGTTCAATAGCCATAGTAGCTTGTTCCCAATCCACCAGTTAGAGGGTCCCACAACTTAAGAAGCAATTTCAATTGCATTTAAGGTGGAAACAACAATTGACCCGACATAAGATGTGTTTGATCTTGTTGAAGCACCCTCAGTAGTTTCATTTGATCTCACTAACCGAGCTAAAGCACCAGTAGTAGCATCTGATCTTGTTAAAAATCTAGTAGTCGAACATTCATACTCATAGCTTATTCATGTTTTTCACATTGTATATCCTTCAAAAGTAGATATCGTTGCAAATCTATTGTAAGACCCAAATTTCTAAGAACATACCATTGAAGCACCACTAGGAATAGACTGAGATTGAGATCCAAATCCCGTGCTAGTAGCAAAGTCCATATAGCGGAGTTCCTAGACCCAAATCCTATAGTTATTTGCAGATCCATATGGATCTCTTCCAGTTCAATAGTTAATTTCAAAAGCATATCCAATAGAAACCACCCAATATACGAAAATACAAACCACTGACCCAACGTGGGCATAGCTGGAGAGAGATACATCTCGAGACGGGTTATAACCCCCTGTAGATGTAGTTGGGTAGGGGAATCACCTTGCTAAACATCCCTTCCAAGTAATTAATACAATATTACTAAAGTGAATCATGCAATACTAAGGAGAATACTAAGGCAATATAATTCAGCATGCTACGTAAGGCAAAGGCATATAGCGAGGGATAGAAATAGGAAACCACATTGCAAGGGATACGCGAGGAAAGGGCACATTAAAGATAAAGGAAAAAACGCATGCGAACATGAAGAGAAAGCAACACCAATCACGAGTACCTACACCAACAATAGTAGATTGATTTTGAATTCCATAGTCGTACCCAAGTGACTGCTTAGCAGATTCTTCGATAGATTCATAACTAGATATTTTTGGTGTAGAACCTATTCTAGAGTTTACTAAGAACCAATTCCAGTTGTTGTTGTACCAGTTTCATATCCTCCAGGCCATAGCTACATATCTCCATTGGATCATGTAGTTGGTCCAGGGCCCCACTAAACAAAGAACTGATCACCCAACATTGGATTGAACTCTTCTATGACCTTGGCACCATTAAAACCATGGAAATCTCTGTGGATACCAAAGTCTCAACTTCATGACTTCTCTATGGCCATATAATATATGAACTGGACCAAGGAGGCCACCTAGGGGAACACCCACCTGGGGTGCACAAGTCAATCGCCTAGGCGCAACACTTCTTCACCCTTTTATGATGAATTACATATATGTAAAATAAATGGTTCCCTTGGTATATAAGCTCAACTGGGACTAAAATAAATCATTCTTACCTTTTCTTCTGAAGCTATGTGTCTTGGTTGTTTTCTTTTCTGAGTTTGCATTTTACATTCACAACAGTTTCATTTTTAGGGTTTTCTGAAGAATAACCAGTGTTCCTTCCTTCATGGATGCCTCTTGGTGACTCTGTTTGCCATGATTCCACCTCTGAGAGTAATCTTATCTCATTATCTAGCCACTCTCTCAGGGAGAAAATATTTTTCTTAAGTTTTCTGAGGCAGAAGGGAGGGCACACCAACTAGGGTTTGTGCCCTTGCTGGTTTCTTCTTTGTGGTAATGAAGTGAGTGAGACCTCTTCCATGGTTGCACTAGGATTCTCCCACTAATACCCGGAGGTCACTCTGAGATCGCCAAAACCTCTTGGCCACTCTCAGGGCACCACAGTTTGGATCCCCATTTGCTTGGTCACCAAAACTAATGGTGCGCCCCTGTTCAGATTTTTGCCCCTGAGGAGAGTTTCTTTTTCAGAAGTTGAGCTATGGCTTGTGTGGTCACCTTCTTCTGTAGATCACCTTCTTGGTTATATCAATTGGTATCAGAGCCTCAAGATCCATGGAAAATCTTTCGATCTTGAAGATTGAGCCAAATTGTTTTTGGGGTTTCATGAAATAATCTAGATTTTGCCCATTCCAGGGTTTCCATTTTTTATGCAAGAAGCTCCACAGATCTCATAAGCCCTAGGGGCACCCACATCTCCATTTCCACATATAGGAGTTCCACAAATATAAAACAATACATATCTCTCCCTCTAGACCAGTTCAAGCTCCATTGCTATGTGTAACCACCTAGAACTACTATGATATTCGTATAATAGTCATATTTGTAAAATCCTTACGACTTCCATTCCTATTTGTACAACCATAGGGCCTACTAGGGAAATGTTAGACATAAATTAAATACCCTTAAAACAGGGTATTGTTCTAGGCATGTATCGGTCACTATTTCGCATAGTTGAATTTAGTAATGACACCAATGTGCGTAGAGGCTAAAACTTAGAGTGGCTATGATTAACATTTGGCTCAACTAAACATTCCCCGTCGATTAACGAAATTCATGTTAACTAATTCGGGCAAGGGTTAATGCATCGACAACTAAGTTCAACTTATAACCAGAATAGTAGGGGGCGAAGTTGTAACCCTAATTAGACCGCCAACGTACTTCACCATTAATATGCTAGGAAAAATGCAGAGATCGACGCTATCTCGACTTAAATAGCCTTCCTGCGACATTTATGATGTCCTGGGGGTAAGCTCGTTCGCTTCAATTCTTGGCTTGTGTGCCCATCGTATTTTTGACAGGTTACCATATTCACATGGCTCAGGTATGGTTTCCAACCATCATCATTACTCCATTTGAAGGGGGGTTCCCAGCGTTATCATTTTCATTTCCCTCCTTGGCTCTACGAAAAAAATGGGAAATGTTATAGACCATCCCTGTTTGGTATTCATCTCGGTATCATGGCCATGAATTCGTGGGCCTAGACTTTGTTATGGGTGGAAGAGTGTTTGGAAGGAACTTCCAGACGGACATCCTTATGCGAGGTAAGTCGTCTCTCGACTGTTCTTTTCATTTGTACCTGGATTTTTTGTGTCGTTAAGAAGGATCCTATGTGCTCAATTCCCTTCAGCCAAATTTCTCAGTAGAATTATTGGTTTTTTTTGTGGATTACTATAGTAATATGGTGTCAGAGTTACCCTAGCAACACTTAGGGTTTCCACATAGTTTCCCTTTTTCTCTGTACTAGTTTTCTAAACCAAGCTATTACATCCTGTAGAAAGAACTTGTTACTGTGTCTTTAATAAATATATCTCCGGTACACATGATATTTTTAATTGAACTCTCAGAGACCTTGTTACTTGGCCTCATTCACCGTCTAGTCTTCTAGTTGACTGTATGTAACAGGGTTTTATATTCAGGATTTTCTTGCTCAAGTGAACATCAAGCCTTTCAGTCGTATAGAAGGTTGTTATCTCCCACTGCTCTCCCAACTTCGTGTTTCCTCCCTTGATTGTAACTAGGTTTTATTAACTCTGAAATGATTAAAGGGGTCTTCGAACTAACTAAGTTAATAGTCGGCCTAACCCTAAATCAAAATCTTTGTACCATGTGTTGTATACTATGAACAATCAGGTTCATCCTCTTCATGTCCATTTACTTATAGTCTGAGTGTATTACAAAGGCCATACGAGTTTGGTGTTTTCGGCACAGTGTTGACCCTGTATTTTATTTTCCTTAACTAAATCAATTCACAGATGGTATTAGATATATTCTAGTGGTGTTATTGATCTATGGCTTATAATTTCAAAACTTGTAATTAGAATAAATCTTTGGCCCATTTCTCATCATGCGACTCACGCTCTTCACTGTAATGGTAATTCGTATATTTTGTTTTTGCAATGTTTTTTTGATATATCGCTTCGGTTCTTATCACTAATGGTGGGACCCTATACTTGCGAGGGTACCCATCAGGGAGTCTTGGGCTCCTCCTCCCCTTTCGGTCTGGAATGTTACTTATCTCGGCACAACAACGAAGGATGAATCTACAATTCATTTCCTATTATTACTCGTTTATTTTTATTCGCCTTACCCCTGTTGAACGATTACTGATGGTATTTCTTACAACTTTGTGCAGGGGTTTCAGCAACTTGCAATCATTGGAAACAACCTCTGCCATCTACTTAAGAGGTATTTGGGTTCTATCCTGCCTCTTTCAAGAAGGGCCTCAACGACTAATGGTAGAAAGATTCAACTAAAGGGTTATCTATGTGGTAGAGATTTATTTGTTTTAACATTAGGTTTTTCTTCTGTTACTTGCCTTCACGGCCGAGTAAGAGAGTCAACCTTAAATTGTGTATTTGACATGAAGATTATGTCTAGGATTTGATCGAAAATTTCTTCTCCTTTATCAAAGTTCATTTCATTCCTAGAAATGAAAACAGACAGGCGGATGCATTAGCCAAGGCAGCCTCAACATTCACACCTCCCACTACGTTTAAACTAAAATACCACATACAAATGAGGCACCGACCTTCTATACCGAATAATATATAGCATTGACAAGTCTTTGAGGACGATGAACAGCTTTGCAAATTTTTGGAATCTATAGACGAGTTTGTCGAAACGCACGCTGACCAAGAAAACCAAAATGACCCCATTTGGATCATGCAGGAAGGAGAGGATCCTCAAGAGTTTCACGATAAAATTGTGAATCACCGAATGCTTGTTCTTAAAAATAACCAGATACCCAAGGGCTTGATTCCCTTGGAAATATTATTCAATCAAGATGATATCCCTTCAAAATCCACCCTACAACCTCAACCTGAAGAAGTTGAAGACTATCACATAGGTACTACAGAAAACTCTCAGTTGGTGAAGCTATCCAAATTTCTGTCCCGTGAAACCAAAAATAAATACGCAGAGTTTCTTAGAAAGTACAAAGACGTTTTCGCTTGGTCATATGAAGAGTTGAGAACCTATGACACCTC
>SNQJ01S0004193.1:175900-202942 GCA_010110895.2 Picea sitchensis | reverse complement strand
ACCCTTTAGAAAAAAACTCAGACAAATTAATCCTATAGTATTGTCTGTGATCGAAAAAGAAGTTTAAAAACTCCTTGATGAAAAAATAATCGTGCCACTGAGATACTCAGATTGGGTAGCAAACCTGGTCCCGGTTAGAAAGAAAAATGGGGAAATTAGACTATGTGTCAATTTCAGAAACCTAAATAAGTCTTCCCTCAAAGACAATTATCCCCTACCCAAAATGGATCATGTTTTAGAAAAAGTGGTTGGGGCAAACAGGATGTCGATGATTGATGGGTTTTCTGGGTACAATCAAATCACCGTCTGTGAACACGATAAAGAAAAGACAACCTTTACCACCCCTTTGGGTACATTTATGTATGATAAGATGCCTTTTGGTTTGATGAATGCAGGTGCTACTTTCCAATGGGCTATGGATATCACTTTCATTGGTGAAAGAGACAAATTTTTGGTTATCTATCTTGATGATCTAACTGTTTTTTCTAAATCTGATGAAGATCACCTGATACATCTCAAGCAGACATTTGAAAAATGCCGCAAATTTGGTTTTTCTTTAAATCCCAAAAAGTTTCACTTCGCTATGCAAGAAGGTAAACTTTTGGGCCATATTGTGTCTCGAGATGGAATTAGAATTGACCCTAAAAGAGTTGAAGCTATAGACACAATAAATATTCCTAGGAATATAAAAGAGATTCAGTCATTCTTAGGAAAAATAAATTTTTTGAGGAGATTTATTCCAAACTTTTTTGAAATCGTGAAATTGATCACAGATATGCTAAAGAAAAACAACGAAGTGAAATGGACAGCGGAAGCAAAAGCATCGTTTGCACGCACCAAAAAGGTTATAAGCGAGGCACTTGTACTAGCAAGCCCTGATTATCTAAAGGATTTTCTTATTTTCTCATTTGCCTCTGAACACACACTCGCTATGGTTCTCCTCCAAAACAATGAAGAAGGTTCCGAGCAATCGATAGCCTTTTTTAGCAAAAGTCTTAGAGATGCCAAACTTAAATATAATATAATTGGAAAAAAAATCATATGCTATGGTGAAGGAATTAAAGGCTTTCAGAACATATGTGTTGCATTCTAAGGTGATTGCGTACGTACCCACTAACTTCGTAAAATATATTTTGGTTTAGTCCGACAGTGATGGCAAAAGAGGACGGTGGCTGGCCAAGATTCAAGAGTTCGACCTAGAGATTAAACCAATGAAACTAGTAAAGGGACAAGGTTTGGCTAAACTCTTAGCTGAATCAAACTTCAGAGCTCTTGGAATAAATGGCCTACAGGGGGCTGAAGAGTATGTGGACATATATGAACTCGATGAACAAATCACTGAAAGTAGAATCGAAGAAAAGTTTTCTTCATCTGATTGGTATTGAGACATAGTGTCCTACTTGTTGACTTTGAAGTGCCCGGGTGATTTACCCTCGTCTAAAGCCAGAACGTTGAAGTTGCATGCAGTCAAGTACTATATATCTAAGAGACAATTGTATTGGAAAGACCCACTTGGTTTCCTGTTGGTTTGTCTGGTTGAATCAGAAACTGAGAAGGTCATAATCCAATTTCACGAAGGAGTGTGTGGAGGACACCATGCTTGGAGGGCAATGGCTTATAAGATCCTGAGAGCAGGATATTATTGGCCCAAACATTTTTCAGATGTTAATGCCAAGGTCTGAGCCTGCAACCCTTGTCAATTGTTCGCAAGTAAGCAGAAACTCCCAACAATGTCGTTGGTTCCAGTCAAAACGAAAGCTCCTTTTCAGGAATGGGGATTATATTTTATAGGTGAAATTCATCCTCATTCCAGTGCTCAGCATAGATGGATCCTGACTGCAACAAATTACTTCACCAAATGGGTGGAGGCTATTCCAACCAGAAGGGCTACAGATTCGGTGGTAAGAGATTTCTTAGAAGAGAATGTTTTATCTAGATTCGGCTGCCCTCAAAAGATAGTTACAGATAACGGTCAGGTTTTTAAATCTATGGCTATGGTCAATTTCTACCAAAAATATAATATTGTGCTTGGTCATTCTACTGCGTATTACCCCCAGGGAAATGGGTTGGCCGAGTCATCAAACAAGAGCTTAATCAATATAATTAAGAAAGTGTTGAGCGAAAACAAGAAATCCTGGCATGTGCATTTGAAATACGCTCTGTGGGCAAATCGGATAGGCACGAAAAAGTCTATCGGCACTTCTCCTTTTTAGATGGTGTATGGGACCAATGTAGTGTTACCTATAAATCTGGCATTCTTGTAATAAAACTTTGGCAGGATGAGAAGGAAGAACCAAATCATGTCACAAGAAGGATTAATCAGTTGATTGAAGTCCAACAACATAGAGCCGAAGTGGATGAAAGGTTTCAGAAATACCAGAATGACATGAAAGTGTCATTCCACCGTAAAGCCAAAGACAAAGATTTTCTACTGGGAGATTTGGTTCTAAAATGGGATGCAAGGAAGGAAGACTCGACAAAACAAGGTAAATTCGATCACATCTGGTGTGGACTGTTCAAGGTAACAACTCCTGAGGGAAAAAATTCATTTCCGTTAGAGAATTTGGACGGAAAAATCCTCAACGCCCCTGTCAATGGGCATTATTTAAAACATTATATGGAATAATTGATTTTCAAAACCCCCACTGTATATACCATTTGATTTTTCTTTTTATTTCATAATTTTCTTTGGTAAGTTTTTATTTAAAATAATAATAATAATAATAATAATAAATAAAAATAAAAATATGTTAATGTTTTTCTAGAATTAGGGATATAAAATTTTCAATGTATTCAAATATTTTAAAAGCCCTGATACTCTTCGTTATGTTCCTTTACAAGATCCCGGCTTACAGCCCAAACAAAGCTAAAGGAGCAATTAGATATCCATATTTCAAAAGATAAATTCGCTGAAAATAGGTGATATAAAGATTTCGGTTATTTCAAAAGAGAACGAAAATGGTAAGGCAAAGGTGTGAATTCCAGGAAAGTCTATTTTTCCAAATAGAGGTTTTTAAAAAAAAAAGTGTGGCGATTGTCTCGTAAGTGTGATATGTCACTAAAAGAATGATTTCCAAATCTAGGCCCCAAGAGTTTCACCTAGAATAAGATAAGAGGTAATTAAAATGAACAAAGAGAGGAAAGTGTCTCTGACAAAGAGTTCCAAGAGTTGGGTATAATTCATGACCCCTATTTTTTTTTCTTCGATTTCCAAGCCTTTCTCCATCACCCCTTTCTATCCTTAGTTTTTCCTTCTTAAAAGAGCAAAACATCTTTCTGGTTTTCCCGCAGAGGGAGAAGAGATTACGTCTTAACTGCTGAAGCTGAAAAACAGTTCTTAAAAGGTAGACTAGACCTCTTAATTCCTCACTCTATGAATAAACATAGTTATGCTTAGGCCGATCCTGACTCTCCTAGGTTTCTTAACAGTTTTCTAAGGATTTAAGCTTGCTCGAAGGAAGACCCCTGGAATTAATCTTCCCCTTTTTTATCTGCGGACTAAGGTGTTTTGAAAGTTAAGAGAAGGTTGATCTAGAGTAATCAAAACAAGTTGACATACCTCCATTGTAATTTTTACATAGACACCATCCATGGTATATTAAGTACCATTGATTTCCCCCACATCGTATTCAAAAAGTAAAATATAAGACAGATAACTTCACCGGGGTACTGAACAGGCTCGCTAGCAGTGAAGCAATATCTGAGGTTAAATTCATAATTATGATTCGAAGTGGTGAAAGGAAATTCAGTAAGATATAAGACAGACAACTTCACCGGGGTACTGAACAGGCTCACTGGCAGTGAAGCAATATCTGAGGTTAAATGCATAATTATGATTTGAAGTGATGAAAGGAAATTCAGTAAAAAGGGACAGATAACTTCACCAGGGTACTGAACAGGCTCATTGGCAGTGAAGCAATATCTTAGGTATCTGTAAGGCTATCATACTTAAATATCACTCTACTCTAGTTACCAGTTTTTTCGAAACTGGATCTGTGTCCCAAGTCCAGCCAGGGCTCCCCAATTAAAAGTATGAAATTTGTTTCGTTTGATGCAAGCCTAAAGCTGCAAAATTTGTTGGATTTCCTAGGATTGTTTTGATCATCTTAACGCTAACTTAATTTCAGTAGTGAGAAGGAGAAGATCATGATTGGGACTGCAGCTGAGTTTACAACAAATGAGAGTTTTGAAAAGATTTTCAGAAGTAAGGATGAAATCTCTTTTTCCTCTGTATCCCCTTCCTAACAATTTCTATAGAGATAATCCCTTGACGCCATTAACCCAATAAAGGCACTATGTCTACACGTTCTCCTCGTCCCACAGGGAGACAAGGTCCCCAATTGGAGCCTATGTTGAAACATATTTAATTTTTATTTTTTTATCTAAAGACTAAAGCCTTCATTTTTTCGGGTTTTGGCTTTTCAAGAAGCATAACCCTCACTTTCATTTCCAAAGGGCCAGTACTGAAATCTCGACAGATTTTATTCTAATAATAATAAAAAGAAAAAAAATCAGACTAATAAAAAAGGGGTTTTCAAGACTCGGGGTTTATTAAGAACATAGGTTTTAATACATATCGAATCGCGAAATCCCGATCCCCAATTTCCTGAAAAGTTGAAGTAAATAACTATTAAAAAGTAAATTAGTCATATCTCTATTTTGGAAATCAGGATGTCGTGATAACATACCTCTTGTCAACACGATCCCCGAAATCCCGAAACATGAAATCCCGACTCAAAATCTGTGTTAGTCTAAATTAATCCTGTTTTGGAGGTTAGTCCTTAATCCTGATTAATTAATTTACTAAAACAAAAATTCACGGGATTCATCGATGACATACTTCCTATCAACATGATCCCCGAAATCCCGAAACGCTTAATACCGATCAATTATTTTGCTAAAATGAATTTAAGTCCTAATTTAATCTTGTTGTGATTTCGCAATTTAGGAAATCGGGATTCAGTGATAGCATACCTCTTGTCAACTCAATCCCCGAAATCTCGAAACACGAAATCTTGACTCTTAATCTGCGATTAGTCTAAATTAACTCTATTTTGAAAGCATAATTAATGACAATCAATCTTTTTAGGTTTTGTTCACGTTTTGGTTTCCAATTGAATGAAATGTTCTGAATTTTGAATTCAAAAGCGCCAAAATGAAACCACTTAAATAAAGAATAACTGGTGATATGTGACACTAATGCGTATCTTAGTAAATATCTACTGCATTAAATGTATTGAATTCTTATCATCTGTGTCAGTACCTGCATCGTTAAATGAATTAAAAGAGATTTTGAAGGTCTGTGTTTCGCAACATATTCTGTTTCATACTATCAAGCATAAGACGCATTCAGTCGAGATCATACACTCCTTTTATGTGATAGGTTTCCATCTAACTTAAAGTCATGGCACCAAAGAAGGCACCGAAGAAGATTGAAGATACAGAGGAAGGATATATCATATCCGACACTACGCCACATGCTATCGATTCAATTAAATCTTGGACACACATTTCTGAATTCCTCGAATACAAAATTAAGAATTCTCCTACTAACTCCGAAAATCACTTTCGAGATCTGGCAGAATCAGAGCTTCATAAGATCGTGGCACGCCCTCGGCTCATGGCATACAATGACATGATTAGATGGGCCTTGGAAAAGGTTGATATTCCGACGAGGATCATTTTAAATGATCAAGGGATCGTTGTCGGCTCATTCAAGCCAAAACATATATAAGTAATGTATAAGCTCTCACCAAATCCTATGTACACTTTTAATGCCGAGTTTTTAGCTGAATTTCAAAGGAAGGAGTGTACTGAGGCAGACAGTACTTATCCCGATTTAATTAGAGATTGGTCGAGATGTCCATCGAATTTCAGGGCTGATACCCATGGGGTTTATGCCACAACATCTTTGAATGAATACATGGTCTATGTAGCCATTATGTTGTGTAGGCTTTTCGGGAAAAAGAATCCCTGCCATTTTCCTATAGATTGGGTGCCCTTTTTAGAAGAAGCTTCAGAAGGATATGATTTCAACTGGAGCAAGATTCTGTCTGATAGCCTAGCTCAAGAAGTTTCAAACTATAGAGTTGCAAAATCTAAAGGTCAACCAGTGGCCTTTTACATGTCAACATACATTATGGACGCAGTTTGCTTTGTGACTCCTTTTCCCTTGATGAATTGGAGTTGGAACATAACCTGCCTCGAGCCCATTCATGAGTATCATTCTGCACTTTGGGAAGAAAATGCTAAGAATTCATTTTACGAAATTTGTCATTTCGTAATAATTCCAATGCATAAAATGTTTTATGGCTGTGAACCCCCTCGCATTTCTGAGGTAGTCTCAGAAAATCTCAAAGCAATAGCTGACTGGTTTGTTGAAGAAAACTTCTCTTACTTTAGGGTTTATGGGTGCTCAATTCCCCCTAACACACTTCCGAAATTCCTCCCGGACAGATTGGTATTGAGGGAGGTAGCATATCAAATAGTGAAAGGTGGTATTGGGATAGACCTAAAGGTAGCTCAAAAGAAATCATGGCCAATCTTCCCTGTGTATGTCGGGAAATTTTCATTACTAAACCTTGGCCATTCTAAAGTGGAAGCCGGGGCATTAGAGGAGACAAAAATGGTAGATATTGAGCATAGAAAGCATGACCCTTATCAATTAGTAAGCAAACATTTGATGCACTATAATTTGAAATATTATGAACATGAACAATCTTTTTATGATGATATATTCAAAGAGGTTAAAACTTATGAGGAGGTACTCAATAGGGCACGGGCCTTATCACCCGATTTACAGACTGGTTTCATGTCTTTCCAAAGTCATAGGCGAAGTTGTTTGCCAAAGATCTTGCAGGGTGAGTCCACAACTCCTCCTCCAGAGCAGGAAGGGGCCTCCTCCAGGTTTTGAAACAGATGTACAGGATAAAGAAAATACAAGTGGAAAAATGAAGGAATTTGAATTTCCTCTACAAGAAACAAAAGTTCCTCACACAGAAAAATCAGAGGCAAGGAAAGGAAAAGAGTTGGAAATACCCTCAGAAATCCCTGAGAACATTACCAAAAAAGTAGGAGGAACAAAATCCACGGAACTTGGAAGTCCCATTACCTCTTTGATTCCATTGCAGTCTACTTATGGAAACCCCCAAGAGGGAGCTCTATATGTAAGTGATCTTGAGCCTATTTCTAGAGATGAGATTCCTCCTTCCAATTATTTTTTCAGTCAGAAGAGAAAGGTTATCCTAAAATAGGAAATGCATCCAAGAGGAGATATGATGATTAAAAAGCACAAAATTATTATAGATGGACAAAAACTTAAAGAAGGAGAATTCACTACAGAGATAGCAGGCACAATGGGAGCCTTAGCGTCAACGAATTTATATTCTGTGGGTAGTTTGACAACTATGTTGGAGCAGAAAGAACAAATGATAGCTCAGCTACAGGATCAATTAAAGGAGACTGCAAATAATATCAATTAGGGGATAAAAAAGGGTCTAGAACGAGCTAGATTGAATGACATTCAAGAGATTCAGAAACTAAAAGCAAGCTTAGAGGAAGCAAATCAGAAAATACAGGTCACTCAGGCACAGGTCCTAAAACAAGAGGAAACAAATAAACAATTACAAGATAATATTAATTCAATTTCAAATCAAGTGGTAGGGCTTGAAATTTTCCAGGCCCAGGTATTGGGAATTCATATGAAGATGGAAGAGGAACAACAGGGAGTGTTTTTAAATCTAGAATTTATTCAGAATTACTTTCAGGAAACAAGTAAAGCTTTAGAGAACATTCTCCTAAAAGAAAGAGAAGTGAAAGCAGCCAGGAAAACTTTCCAAAAAGCAATGGCCTTTTCATCAAAGGAGGAGGTCGGAAAGATTAAAAAACTATCTGTTTCAGAGCAGGTTAAAGGAGACGTAATACTCAAGGTGTGGGGGGCAGACCTTGTAGAAAATAAAAGAATAACCAGAGAGGTTGATGATGATTGTCAAGGAATTTTTGATCTTTTAGAAAAAATTTCGTTGAACATTGGAAAAAATGACTATTCAGGGTTGTTAGGAGAAATTAACATTGTCAAGCATCAGCTGAGATTTAAGGAAAATCTGGAGGAAATGTAGGTGGAGATTCCAAAAATAAAGGTGATCAATGTCACCGAAATCAACAAATGGATGGTGATACCGAACTTAAAGTTACAAACTATTAAGTTCACAAGGAAGATAATTTAAGATCGTCTGCCCGAACTGCAGAAAAGGTTTTTCATATTTGAGGCAAAAGACATACCAGAAGCTCCTAGAGTTTTGGTGAATTTTTTGGGAAAATGTATTCGTTGTCTTAAGACAGAAGAAGGAAGTTCATCAACGCAGACATGAAATATTGTTTTGTATATTTTCATTATTGAAATAACAAAGTAGTTAAAATAGAAATGTAAATGGTTCAACATTGCACATTCATGTAACCATTAGTCTTAGGAAGTTGGTTAATCACCAACGGGAAAAAGGTTTGGTGATCATGTATAAATAGAATTTCACAAGACTAAGAAAAGGCTTTTCATTTTTGGAGAGAGTCGATTGTATAAAAAAGTTTTCCAATCGACGATGATATAAATAATACAGACGAGATTCTGAATTCTGTCAACTTGAAGCTATGTGTTCTTTTACCCTGTTCCCCATATTTTTCAATATTTTTCTTTTTACGTCTTTCTAATGAATGATCAACTATAAGTTTATTTCACACATCTATTATAGTTTGAATTGATTTGGTTATTAAATCATTTATAGTTTTTCCTTTGTGATTGCTATCATCAATTTCAAGACCTGTAAGTCATTTGAATGATTATACTTTATACTTCATTAGAAATCTCTTTTTCCTCTTTGTCTCCTGTTACAATATGAGATTCTTTCGTGATTAGAACCTCATATTTTTTCATCAATATTAATTTGTTATTTTACTATTCTCAAAATTGTTTCAAGTACAGGAAACGACCTCAACTATTATTATGTTATTATTTTGAATTTCAAAACTATTTTTCTATTTTCATCCCTTAAACACTGAAGCAACAATTTCTATTTTTTTTTCAAAATTAAATAAAATTTTACTCTCCATGACTGTCCCAAATAACAGACAACCCAACATAGAACCTGACCTCCAAGATCAAACTAGCATAGCTTTGAACCTTTTTAATACTATTCTGCAAACAACAACTAACTGGGTTGAATTAGAATGTTCATGGGCAACTATTGAGAGAGATATCAGCATCCAAGAACAATGGGAAGCTAGATAGAGGCAATTGAGAAACCAACTCTGATTTACCTTTCATTTTGATTCTTACCCTTTACTTACCTACCTTTACGTATGCCTTGATGGTATACTTTATAGCCTTAAAGTATAAATTCAGGAACAACATCTTTTTGGCATCGTTGTCGGGGAATGAAGAAACAAAACTTTTCCCTGGGAAGAACGACATTGACACTTTCTTTCTTTGATAGTGAACAAAGATAGAAAACCTTCTAAGGCTACCTTATATTTTTCACTTGGTGACTCCACGATAAGTAAACTGGCTATTAGACGAAAGAACACCAGAAAGAACTCGGACGACAAATAGACCTCACCAGTCTCTGATCTGGAAAAGATCTTAAAATCACAAAGATCTCTTAGACAGATCATCTCACCCATACATATTATTTTTCAGCCTGATTTTACGCCGTTGAATGTTCAGGAAACCCTTGAGAGATCCATCTCTCTTCCCCTGTCATACGATATGTTTTCTTTTCCTGAGGAATATTCTTCAGATTTCTGTGAGCCCTCTCCTCACATACTCCGAGCTTCAGCCACTAATCTATCAATGGCCGCACACGGAGGTGCAGGAGCTAGGGGCGGTGCCCCAGGAGGACCAGCAGGCAGTCAAGCACCACTTCTTGGAATCTTCGCTAAGGTAGTTGTCAGATACACCCCCCTTGTCCTCCTTGTTTCCCTACACGACCTTCCCAAAAACTATATGAAAAGTCTTCCGAAATTTACGGGGGAAGGAGATTTAACCGCTCAAGAACAAATAAACTTCTTTGACCAATTTGTCGACATCCTCGGAATTGAACACAAAGATGTCTATTCCAGACTCCTCATTCAGAATTTCAAAGGACAGGTGACGACTTGGTTCCGAGATTTAGCAGTCGGATCTCTAAGATCCTATGAAGAACTTGAAAATGCTTTTATTAGACAATGGGGGGAGAGGAGGGACCACCTCTATTACCTAACTGAATTTAGAGCTCTTAGAAAGAAAAACTTAGAATCTGTTCTAGAGTTCACGCAAAGGTTTAACAAGTTATATAATAAAATCCTGGTTGAAGTCAAACCTTCTCAACACGTAGCAAAGGTGACTTTTGTTGGCGCCTTTGATCCCGATTTCGCCGTATTATTGAGAGAAAGGAGATCAACAGATCTCACAAAAATGAAAGATGATGCTCTCGAGATTGAATCGAACATGATGGTATCAGGGAAATTAAAAGCTAAAATAGAAACTGGGAATAAAGAAAATAGGAAATTCAAAGAACAAGGTGGATCCTCAGGATCCGGTAAATCCTCGAGAAATAAAATAGATGAGATGGCTAGGGTAATTAGAGAACTTTCAAATGAGATCTCAAAAATGGAACTAGATAAATCAAAAAGGGATAATTTTCCTAGAAAGGATTTTAGAAGGAATCCTGATCCTCGGGCCCCACATAAAACAATTAAAAATGAAGATCAAAAGATCCCAACCCCCTTCAAAAGTGAAAACTTCATTGGAGAGGAAGATCTAGAAGATTTTGAAGAATTTGATGAGGGTATTAATAATCTAGGCGATGATAATAAATCACCTTATTTATCGAGACAAGATTACGAAAAATCCTTAAATAAGGAAAGTAGATCGGAAGACAATGTTAGCAATGATACATTTGAATATTTGGCCTATCAGGGTATCATGGATGATATTATAGCCGAACTACATGAGAAATATAATTTAAGATCTAGGAACAAGAGTCTTCCAACCATCCCAACAAAAAATATTTTGCCTAGGGGTGAAACTGATGAAGCAGCTCCAAAGGTTGCTGAGAAAAAAACTACAAAAGCCCAAACCATTGACACACAGCCTGTCAAGTCAAAGACAGTAGGAACACCTACTGAGAAAATAAAGGTTCCTGTGATGGAAATCAAGTCCTCACCACAAAGAAAAGCTGAAAAGAAAGGAATGGAGGCCCCAAACATAGAGAGTGACAAGGCCCTGGGAAATTTTAATCTGGAAAACAAAATAAATAAAATCAAAATCCCTATCCCACTTGTTGAACTGGCTAAAAATCCCATATACAGAAAACAAATTGCTAAGATGATTAGCTTGTCCGAAGACGAAAGTCAAGCCGATGTCATCAACTTAGAAGACGACAAGTCGAACATAGTTTTTGGTTCATATTTCGAAGGTGCGAGAGACACTGTGGCCCCCTTCTACATCACGTTGACCTTATTCGACCACCTACTTCATAACTGCATGCTAGATTCTGGAGCATCCCACAATGTGATGCCAAAAGCCATTATGGAGAAACTAGGTCTCGAAATCACTAGGCCATATGGAGACTTATATTCATTCGACTCAAGAAAGGTCAAATGCATAGGTATGATTAAAGACCTGGTGGTCAATCTAGCACAAATACCCACAAAAAGCATTCTTATGGACGTAGTGGTCGCCAACATTCCTCCTAAGTATGGTATGCTACTATCTAGGTCATGGGATGCCAAGCTGGGAGGATCTCTCCAGCTTGACATGACATACGCTACGATTCCAGTTTTTGGAGGACAATACACGCGTCTTTACAGAGAGACTAGGTTGGCATTCATGGTAGGTGATCCACATAACCCAAATAACCACCCTGTATGTATTGCCAATCAAGATTTAGGAAATTGTATATTATCTATTGATGATGATTTTGAAGTAGATATAGACAAAAGTTGTACAGAAGGAAAAATAGAAAAAGAAGGATTAACAGAAAATGTATATAGCTCGGGTGTATGGAAGATGTTTTTTGATGGTGCTTCATCCTATTTTGGAGCTGGAGCTGGGGCACTCCTGGTTGACCCTGATAATCAATTTGTAGTTCCCTTTTCTTACAGATTACAGTGGAATGTAGACTGCACAAATAACGTATGTGAGTATGAAGCCTTAGTGTTAGGGTTAGAAGCTACCAGGAGAATGAAAATAAAAAACCTCGAAGTCTTTGGTGACACTGAGCTAATCATTAAACAAGTAAACCGACAGTACCAGGCCAAACATCCTAGGTTGAGGTCGTATAGGAATTATGTCTGGGATCCGATAAAAAATTTCTTCTCCTCTATCAAAGTTCATTTCATTCCTATAAATGAAAACCAACAGGTGGATGCGTTAGCCAAGGCAGCCTCAACATTCACACCTCCCACCGCGTTTAAACTAAAATACCACATACAAATGAGGCACCGACCTTCTATACCGAATAATATACAACATTGGCAAGTCTTTGAGGATGATGAATAGCTTCGCAAATTTTTGGAATCTATAGACGAGTTTGCCGAAACGCACGCTGACCAAGAAAACCAAAATGACCCCATTTGGATCATGCAGGAAGGAGAGGATCCTCAAGAGTTTCACGATAAAATCATGAATCACTGAATGCTTGTTCTTAAAAATAACCAGATACCCAAGGGTCTGATTCCCTTGGAAAGATTATTCAATCAAGATGATATCCCTTCAAAATCCACCCTACAGCCTCAACCTGAAGAAGTTGAGGACTGTGACATAGGTGCTACATAAAACCCTCGGTTGGTGAAGCTATCCAAATTTATGTCCCCTGAAACCAAAAACAAATACGTAGAGTCGCTTACAAAGTACAAAGATGTTTTCGCTTGGTCATATGAAGAGATGAGAACCTATGACACCTTTGTGATTGAACATAAGATACCCCTGAAGCCTGGTGTCAAACCCTTTAGACAAAAACTCAGAAAAATTAATCCTATATTATTCCCTGTGATCGAAAAAGAAGTTAAAAAACTCCTTGATGCAAAAATAACTGTGCCACTGAGATACTCAGATTGGGTAGCAAACCTGGTCCTGGTTAGAAAGAAAAACGGGGAAATTAGACTGTGCGTCAATTTCAAAAACCTAAATAAGTCTTCCCTCAAAGACAATTATCCCCTACCCAAAATGGATCACGTTTTAGAAAAAGTGTTTGGGGCAAATAGGATGTCGATGATTGATGGGTTTTCTGGGTACAATCAAATTGTCGTCTGTGAACATGATAAAGAAAAGACAACCTTTACCACCCCTTGGGGTACATTTATGTATGATAAGATGCCTTTTGGTTTGATGAATGCAGGTGCTACTTTCCAATGGGCTATGGATATCGCTTTCATTGGCAAAAGAGACAAATTTGTGGTTATCTATCTTGATGATCTAACCATTTTTTCTAAATCTGATGAAGATCACCTGATACATCTCAAGCAAACGTTTGAAAAATGCCACAAATTTGGTTTGTCTTTAAATCCCAAAAAGTCTCACTTCGCTATGCAAGAAGGTAAACTTTTGGGCCATATTGTGTCTCGATATAGAATTAGAATTGACCCTAAAAGAGTTGAAGCTATAGACACAATAAATATTCCTAGGAATATAAAAGAGATTCAGTCTTTCTTAGGAAAAATAAATTTTTTGAGGAGATTTATTCCAAACTTTGCTGAAATCGTGAAATTGATCACAAATTTGCTAAAGAAAAATAGCGAAGTGAAATGGACAGCGGAAGCAAAAGCATCGTTTGCACGCATCAAAAAGGTTATAAGCGAGGCACCCGTACTAGCAAGCCCTGATTATCTAAAGGATTTTCTTATTTTCTCATTCGCCTCCGAACACACACTCGTTGCGGTTCTCCTCCAAAAAAATGAAGAAGGTTTCGAGCAACTAATAGCCTTTTTTAGCAAAAGTCTTAGAGACGCCGAACTTAAATATAATATAATGGAAAAACAAGCATATGCTATGGTTAAAGCGTTAAAGGCTTTCATAAGATATGTGTTGCATTCTAAGGTGATTGCGTACGTACCCACTAACTCCGTAAAAGATATTTTGGTTCAGTCCGACAGTGATGGCAAAAGAGGACGGTGGTTGGCCAAGATTCAAGAGTTCGACCTAGAGATTAAACAAATGAAAATAGTAAAGGGACAAGGTTTGGCTAAACTCTTAGCTAAATCAAACTTCAGAGCTCTTGGAATAAATGGCCTACAGGGGGCTGAAGAGTATGTGGACATATATGAACTCGATGAACAAATCACTGAAAGCAGAATCGAAGAAAAGTTTGCTTCATCTGATTGGTATCGATACATAGTGTCCTACTTGTTGACTTTGAAGTGCCCGAGTGATTTACCCCCGTCTAAAGCCAAAACACTGAAGCTGTATGCGGTCAAGTACTATATATCTGAGAGACAATTGTATTGGAGAGTTCCACTTGGTTTCCTGTTGGTTTGTCTGGTTGAATCAGAAACTGATAAGGTCATAAGCTAATTTCATGAAGGAGTGTGTGGAGGACACCATGCTTGGAGGGAAACGACTTATAAGATCCTAAGAGTAGGATATTATTGGCCCAAACTTTTTTCAGACATTAACGCCAAGGTCCGAGCTTGCAACCCTTGTCAATTGTTCGCAGGTAACCATAAACTCCCAACAATGTCATTGGTTCCAGTCAAAGCGAAAGCTCCTTTTCAGCAATGGGGATTAGATTTTATAGGTGAAACTCATCCTCATTCCAGTGCTCAGCATAGATGGATCCTGACTGCAACAAATTACTTCACCAAATGGGTGGAGGCTATTCCAACTAGAAGGGCTACAGATTCAGTGGTAATAGATTTCTTAGAAGAGAATGTTTTATCTAGATTCGGCTACCCTCGAAAGATAGTTACAGATAACGCTCAGGCTTTTAAATCAATGGCTATGGTCAGTTTCTGCAAAAAATATAATATCGTGCTTGGTCATTCCACTAGAATAACCAGAGAGGTTAATGATGATTGTCAAGGAATTTTTGATCTTTTAGAAAAAGTTTCGTTGGACATTGGAAGAAATGACTGTTCGGGGTTGTTAAGAGAAATTAACATTGTCAAGCATCAGCTGAGATTCAAGGAAAATCTGGAGGAAATGCAGGTGGAGATTCCAAAAATAAAGGTGATAAATGTCACCGAAATCGACAAATGGATGGTGATACCGAACTTAAAGTTACAAACTATTAAGTTCACAAGGAAGATAATTTAAGATCGTCTGCCCGAACTGCAGAAAAGGTTCTTCATATTTGAGGCAAAAGACATACCAGAAGCTCCCAAAGTTTTAGTGAATTTTTTGGGAAAATGTATTCGTTGTCTTAAGACAGAAGAAGGAAGTTCGTCAACGCAGACATGAAATATTGTTTTGTATATTTTCATTATTGAAATAACAAAGTAGTTAAAATAGAAATGTAAATGGTTCAACATTGCACATTCATGTAACCATTAGTCTTAGGAAGTTGGTTAATCGCCAACGGGAAAAAGGTTTGGTGATCATGTATAAATAGAATTTCACAAGACTAAGAAAAGGCTTTTCGTTTTTAGAGAGATTCGATTGAATAAAAAAGTTTTCCAATCCACTATGATATAAATAATACAGACAAGATTCTGAATTCTGTCAACTTGAAGCTATGTGTTATTTTACCTTGTTTCCCATATTTTTCAATATTTTTCTTTTTATGTCTTTCTAATGAATGATCAACTATAAGTTTATTCCACACATCTATTATAGTTTGAATTGATTTGGTTATTAAATCATTTATAGTTTTTCCTCTGTGATTGCTATCAACAATTTCAAGACCTGTAAGTCATTTGAATGATTATATTTTATACTTCATTAGAAATCTCTTTTTCCTCTTTGTCTCTTGTTACAATATGAGATTCTTTCATGATTAAAGCCTCATATTTTCTCATCAGTATTACTTTGTTATTTTACTATTCTCAAAATTGTTTGAAGTATAGGAAATGGCCTCAACTATTATTATGTTATTATTTTGAATTTCAAAACTATTTTTCTATTTTCATCCCTTAAAAGCTGAAGCAACAATTTCTAAATTTTTTTCAAAATTAAATAAAATTTTACTCTCCATGACTGTCCCAAATAATAGACAATCCAACATAGAGCCTGGCCTCCAAGATCAAACTAGCATAGATTTGAACCTTTTTAATACTATTATGCAAACAACAACTAATCGGGTTGAATTAGAACGTTCATGGGCAGCTATTGAGAGAGATATCAGCATCCAAGAACAATGGGAAGCTAGACAGAGGTAGTTGAGAAACCAACTCTGATTTACCTTTCATTTTGATTCTTACCCTTTACTTACCTACCTTTACGGATGCCTTGACGATATACTTTACAGCCTTAAAGTATAAATTCAGGAACAACAATAGGATATATATATATATATATATATATACATGCGTAGAACTTTATAGCTGTACAATACACTTTCTATGCCATCTACTGTATCGAATTCCGAATGAAAATGCATATATATTATTCATAATTGTATTCATATAGTTACATAAATATTTTGTGAATTCCTATCACAGCTAAAAAAATACTCAATCACTTTATCAGTTCATTCATTATCATAATAGTTATGTTCCTATGATAGATAACATGCTATGATCCTGTAGATACAGTCTTTAGTCAAGTAGAATTATTTCTACAACAAGTACCCTACAACATCTCTGTAATTCCATCTATTCACATATGAACAATAGGGTGTCCATTTAGAAATAGAGGCGTGTATAATCATTTCAACAATACAGACATAACAAGAAGTAAAGTAGAGGAACATATCTGAATAAATACTGGAACAACAAAGGGAACAACCACATTCTTCCCAACCATAGAATAGGGAAGTCAAATCACTTGTCTTGTTCACCCCCTAGCCTGACCATGAATCCATGAGAGATAACTTGGAAATCCTCCTCAGTAAATGCCTTTCAACTTCAATAATATTCTCATTGCCTCACACTCAGCAAGTAGTGTTCATAACAACAAGTAATCAGTAATATTTTTCCCCGCATACTAGGCAGCATCCTGCCTCCTCACATATTCTATATATCCAAAATTATTTTTGCCTAGGTCTTTTCCCTCCCTTGGGAATTTTAGCAGCTTTCTAAATTCCTGATTTTCAGGGGCTGCCAATGGACAAATTCCTCATTTTCCACTTGTAACAATCAGCCCTGAGGTAGTTCCAACATGTTCCCCACTCATGGAGTCATGGTCAATTGATTTCAACATGGATGTTCCATTTGTCTTCCAGCAATAATTATAACATATTTTGTTTCATACAACTGTCATAGTGAAGACGTTAGTTGGGTCAAATCAGGTCTATGCCCAACATTCATAATCATTAATTACAATTAATTAAATTCAGAATTCAGAATTGCCAAAAATGGCAAAAATTTTCCAATTTCGAATTTACCAAAAACGGAATAATTTTCCTAAGAAATCTCAAACTTCAAAAAAAAATTATTTTTGGGGATGTCACATGCTTCTTCTACATTCATCTAGACCAAAGAAGAAACTACTCACTTTGTTTAGCTCAAAGACTCCCTCTATTCATCCCTTGTTTTACATCTGCCAGACCTCTCCCAACCCTTTGAGATTGAGTCTGATGCCTCACAATATGTTATTGGTGTTGTAATTAAACAGGGAGGACACCCTATTGCTTACCACTCTGAAACCCTATTCGAGGCAAAGAAAAATTATAGTACCTATGACAAGGAATTTTATAGTCTGGTGCAAGCGCTCAAACAATGGAGGCATTATTTGTTGGGTAAAGAAACCATTCTGCATACCGACCACCACCCTTTGATTTTCATCAACTCTCAATCGAATATTTAGGAACAAAGTCACCTTAAATGGGCCTCCTACATTCAACAATTTCACTTAGTCATCAAATATAAGAAAGGCACTTCTAATAAAATGGTTGATTTTCTAAGTCGACCTCCCACTCCAGTTCTTTCCATTCTAGAAGTACGTTGTGCTACTTATGACACATGGAAAGATCAATATGCTACTGACACTGACTTTTGAGAGATTTGGGAAGCTTTGCAAAGCCCCACAGTGATCAATAAGACCCCCTTCCTAGACTACACTATTGGGGATGGGTGGCTATATAAGTTGAATTTGCTATGTGTTCCACACTCAGAAGACCACCTCTTTCTCATCAAGGAGGCACATGCTTCAGCCAGCCTATGGGGTCCACTTTGGGACCACAAAGACCACCCAACATCTGCGATGCCATTTTCATTGGCCTTCTATGCAACCTCAAGTTGAAAAATTTATCAGAACTTATGCCTTATGCTCACAATCCAAGCCATCCAACTGGAAGCACGGGTTGTATCAACCACTATCGCTTCCTTATCGTCCTTGGGAGTCAATCTCAATGGACTTCCTCAGTGGACTTCCAACAACCCAAAAGAAACACGATGCAATCTGGGTAGTGGTATGTCGCTTCAGCAAAATGACACTTTTTATCCCATGCACAAAGACTACTACAACAATGAAAACAATGGAACTCTACTTCCACAATGTCTGGCCCCATTTTGGCCTCCCAAGCAGTATCATCTCATACAGAGATTCTCGCTTCCTTAGTACATTTTGGAAGACTATATGGGCATTATTGGGGTGCCACCTCACGTTTTCTACTACATTCCATCCTCAAACGGATGGAAAAATAGAGGTTGTCAATAGAGTCTTGGTGCATGCTCTCCAAACTCACTTTGGGCACAGCAAACAATGGGACAATTACTTGCACATTCTCTAGCATAGCTACAACAATGCAACACATTCTTCTATAGGATTTTCACCTTTTGAATTCTTCTTGGGCTTCCAACCAGCATCTCCAAACGAGCTCCCACTCACTTGGGATCCTCAAGGTACCTTCCATCAACGACAGGAACAACTGTCAGCTCAATGATTTCTCCAACAAATTGCACAATGCCATAGTGTTTTCACATCAGCACTCAAAAAAGCCCAAGATCATGCCAAGCAACGCCATGAAAAACAAAGAACCTTCGTGTCCTTTCAACCAAGGGATCAAGTCTGGTTACACTTGGATAAGAATCGCTTCAAAGGCCACCATCACAAGCTTATTCCAATCACATATGGTCTGTATACAATACTCGACAAGATTAGAGAAAATGCATATAGGTTGGATCTGCCACCACAACTGGGAATCCACAATGTCATTAATGTAAATCACTTAAAGTTGTTTGAGCCTTCCCTCTTGGAAGAACCAGTCAGCATCACTCATCCAGTGGACAACATTTCCGATTTCCAACTCCCATTGGCCAAAGACACTATATTGGACACTTGAAGTCGCTCTACAAGACACTAGACTTACACTTCATATCTGGTAGGCCGCCAAGGCCAAAATCCAGCTCAGGAAAAGTGGATCACAATTGATGTATTTCACAACAAGTTTCTACATCTTCTCATGGAAGTTGGGACACTTCCAGATCTAAACAGATAAGAATTGGGCCAAGGAGGCTACCTAGGGGAATGCCCACCTAGGGCACACAAGTCAATCACCTAGGCGCAACACTTATTCACCTTTTGATGATGAATTAAATATATGTAAAATAAATGGTTATGTTGGTATATAAGGTGAACCGGGACTAAAATAAAGCATTTTTAACTTTTCTTTTGAAGCTATGTGTCTTGGTTGTTTTCTTTTCTGAGTTTGCATTTAACATTCATGACAATTTCGTTTTTAGAGTTTTTTGAATAATAACCAGTGCGCCTTCCTTCATGGTTGCCTCCTGGTGACTTTGTTTTCCATGCTTCCACCTTTGAGAGCAAGCTTATCTCATTAGCTAGCCACTCTCTCAGGGAGAAAGTCTTTTCCTTGGATTTTTATAAGGCAGAAGGGAGGGCGCACCAACTGGGGTTTGCGCCCTTACTGGTTTCTTCTTTGTGGGAATGAAGTGAGTGTGCCCTCTTCCATGGCTGCACTGGGCTTCTCCCACTAATCCCCGATGGCCACTTTGAGATCGCCAAAACCTCTTGGCCACTCTCGCGGCACCCTAGTTTGGATCCCCATTTGCTTGGTCACCCAAACTAATGGTGCACCCCTGTTTAGATTTTTGCCCCTGAGGAGAGTTTTTGGTCGGAAGTCGAGTATGGATTGTGTGGTCACCTTCTCCTATAGATCGCCTTCTTGGGAAGATCATGAACATTGGCATTGGTTAGTTGCTTCTTCATGGCTATGAATATCATAATAACCAAGCAAAATATCTTAGCCTAGATCTGGGCCATCGACCGACACCACACACACCCAATGTGGATCGGACGACATTCACTAGATCAACTAGCGTTCATTAAGCGGATTCTCTTAGCCCAGCTCTAGCATAAGCACCTGCGACTAGCGACGACTTTAGGCAAGTTCAACATCTCTAGGTTAGATATGTGATTCTACGTTCACTATTTCAGTATCATATTTTAGAACATATTTTAATATTTTGATGTAAGTTCAACGTCTCCATGCGCATATCCTGTATTATCGATCCTCTCAGCTAGCTTTGGAAGTACGAAAGGGTGCAAGGGAATTTATGTGCTAGACCTTTTAAATCCCTCTTCTATAATCTTAAGAGGGAGAAGGTAGAATTATTATGGATTGGTCCCGGGAATCAACGTACCTTTCCCACTCGGAAGAAGAGTTGTTGAAGAAATATCAAGGGGTGCTTTGGGAAAATAAAGGGTTTTATCGAAGGTAAGTTAGTTTTGTTTGCTTGAGAAGAATAAATATGATATTGGAAGTCACAAGATCCCTGCCTACCTCCTCAATTCAAAAAGAACCTAGGTAGCATCCCTTTTCAATTCCTGCATCATAACTCCTCCCATGCTTATTTGGGCCCTCTTCCCCATCGAATAAGCTTGTCCGCCTCACATTTCATGAGTTATATACCGTCTCATATAAGTGATCTTTCCTACCTTAATTAAGTGAGATATTGGCCCATGTTATTATACTAGTTAATCAGAAAGTCAACTAGCTTTTTAAAGAGTCCACCCCATGAATTGGGTATTAGGCCTGCCTAACGTAGTTAGACGTTCTACCTTAAGAAATTATTCCACCATATGGCATAGGGAGGACTATACATTCAGGAATTAGAGATCCCACTCGATAAATGTGAGATTAGTATCACCACAACCCACGAAATAATAGAGATATCCTGCTCGATATAGATGTGGTAGGAAAGAGACTCACCTGCAAACTAAACACGTCTATCCACCATATTTGTTCTAAATGTCTTAGCTTTGAATCAGACAGAGAGGTCTGATTTGGCTACAACACCATCATTAGTTTAACCATCTCATTCATTCTCAACTGAAAGAATTCAGTGTCTTTTTTTAAGTCCCTCCCTAGGTTCTTCGAGTGAAATGTAGGGAGTGAAAACAAATCTGCAAGACAAAAACGAATTGCAGAACAGAGGAAACAGAAAGACGAATTTAACACAGAACCGAATTGCATAAGAAACACCACACCTGATCTCATTATTGGAATGGATATTTAAAGGAAATTACATGCAACGGGTGCTTTGTAAATAACGAAGCAACTCACAGTCTAACTGTTGATGAAAACGCCATGCAGTTAACTAAACTATCATGCAGAAAATCGCGGAGCTAATCGGGGAGAAAATTGTGGAGAAAATCGTGGAGCAGATTGCTCTCAACTTATTCGTCTAACAGGGAGAAGGCGGAGCTGGCAGCGCGCCTCTAGTTTGGTTTCTAATTCTTGTTCTGTTGAATCCAAATTTTCAGGTCTTTTCGCTTCCTCTAGCTCAATCATAAAAGCCTTATTTTCCGCTCTTAAGGTTGTTGTTGTCTTTTATTCTCTAAAATCTTGTTCTGCCAAGTCTTGCTTACTTTTACGAATCCTGGTTCAATTGATTCTGGTTCTACTCATCGTTATGCTGGAAAGACGACCCCTTACGTACAAGGAGGATATGCCCAAGAGGGATCGATGGATCAAGCTTCTAACGATGACAAACCGAAAGAGTGCAATGGATCAAGAGGTGCTCCAGATAAAACAACAGTAGCTTCGGTACCTGCTTATCGACAGGCTCTCTCTAAAGCTTACTTGTCTACTCTTTCCCGATAACTCGAAAAAGTCATACATTCAAAATTGAGACAACTTGAAATGCACTTGCTTATAATCTGATTAGGTGCCAGATTCAATGATGGAATGGTTATCACTGAACAAATTGACAACCAGGCCAGATTTAGAAAGTTTCATTTATAAAGGGAACGACTTCCCACTTTCTTTTACTCCATTGACTTCTGTGACATCTCTCAGCTACTTCCCTTCCTCTAGGTAGATGAGCACTCGAACTCAAGGCTTGGATATCCTATTTATATCCATTATACGTTGCACCCCTATCACCTCCTACGTGTATGGCCATTTATAGCTTACTCTACCGCCAATGTATGGCATTGATATGGATTAACGATAAATTCATTTCAGTTTCAAAAGCTTTCTTTAATAGTTGTAGACAAAGAATTGACTCCCTCCGATAATACAAGAACCTTTTTATTTACTTCTTTCTATAATCTCAGCAACCCGATTGGAATGCAAAGTCTTTGAGATTGATGGTTAGACTCTTACTGTGCTAAATGAACATGGTCTCATGCTTCTTTATCGCTAGATAGTGGTAGGATTGTAATAAGTACCTAAAGAAATTGGTACGGTCAAAGATGTAATGCAATAGTCTGGGTTGTGACCAAAACCTACAAGCAAGCAAACTTACCTTTACTTATTCTACCGCCTCTAAGGAAGAGGTGGGCATCCTCTTAACTATAGGCTGGGAAGGCTTCCTCCCGAGCTTGGTTGGGCTCGTAATCTTTCAGCCGGGACTCGTCCTAGTTCGTGGGCTGGGAAGCTGTTACCGAACCCAAGCTATAGTTCAGGTTGATGTTGTTACCAATCAATAAAATAGCAAAGTGAAGCTTATCAAGCCAAAAGAAACGGTAAAGATAGAGCTAGTCATTGATACTTATTGAAACTGAGAATGAGCTAGCTGAACCTTGCCTTGTGCTTCTATCACTAGCTGCTAGGTTGGGCATCTATCGCTATTCGCTAGGCTGTTTAATCATCCCAAGAAATTGGTTTGGTTAAAGCTGTTACCGAAACATACCCATCACTAGTTAACAAACCTTCCAAATGGCCTAACCAGAGAAGTTATTCAAGAAAACTAGTCTAAGCCATACAACCTGTGTTGAACCTCGTCTACCAATTGTCCCATCAAAGTGGAAAAACAGAACCATTCAAAGTTGAACATATCTCTATGGGAAGAAACATTTTCACTGAACCAAAAGTTAATCACGAGAATAAACATACTTGTTCTCTTGAAACTGGGCTACCTGAAACAGACTATCGCTTCCTAACTAACCTTCCTAGCTCTGGGAACGAATAAGCGATACCCACCAATAGCTATTCTAGCAAGCTAACAAATCATCCAAGTAATCAATCTCACTGACCACCTAGATTGATTAACCCTACCCCCAAGCAATCTAAACAAGCAATCAAAATTGCCAAGCCATCGAACCAATCTCAAATCCAGAGCCATCGAACCAAGCAATCTCACCTGACAAGCTATCTATCGCTCACCTACCCCTACCTTAATAGATATTGCAGGTACCGAGATATCACAAACTGCACTGAAACAATAAGGAAAAGGATATAAGCCAGATTTCCAAAGAAATTCACAAATTTTGTTTTCCTATATTGACTTGTACCATTTCGGTAACGTGAGATATAATAAAGAGAAGACATAACTCCCTTGAAACTATTTTGAACTATACTATTGACCTAACGACTTCATTAAGTGGGTATAGTAGTCTAGTGGTGGAATAGCAAAAAGATATATGGCCTGTGCTTTTACACGCTAACTAAGGCACGTTATTCTTACTTTCTTGGACGCACTCGTCTATTATCATTTCGATAACTAGATAATAGTTAGAACCACTTCCATTCCCAGCTTGAGACATTTCTTTAATGGCAGTCCCATAGGATAGGCCAGCCAGAGAGGATCCTTTGCTTGCATGCATCCCCATTCCCCTTCCAGCAAGCAAGCCGACAAGCAAGCTTTCCCTTACTAATTCAATGCCTGACAGAAACCCCCTACGCGTATGACCATTAATGCCTTTCAGATGCAGGTTATGAAACTGATAGATGCGGGTTCTTATATAGAACTGAAAGATGCAGGATCTATATCGTAAAATATGGGCCATTAAAAGACTTCCCTCTGCCATTATTAAGGGTTCATTCCAATCTTTCCATCTTTCTTTTCTCCGTATCTCCAAATGCATCTTTCGGGCATGATAAGTGTCATTTCTCTTTTCGGTTCGTTTCTCACCCTTAATTATTATATACATAATTACACCAGGGGTCACCCGCAATGGATCGGTTCACCCTTAAGCTTAAGGGGTCGATAAAGGGTTTGACTTCGACTTCGTTACTTTCGTTAGAGAACTTCGACTTCGTGAAAGGCTTTCGAAATGGAATTGCACCTTGAAATAGTTGTGTCTTTCGGGCTTAGTTGTGTAAGTGTCCTAGGCATACTAAGGTTGTTTCCTTTAATAATGAGTAAACCATTAAGTTCAGTGGGGACGTAGCTGGGACCTTTAGGATGGGATTGAGTCACTATGCTAAAAACCACCCTTACCACTAATAGTCTCTGCTAATACCTACCCTGTTTACCGTTTTATAAAACAATTCTACAATAAGAATACTAGGCGCCTTAAGGAGTAAGTTGAATAGATATATCCATATATAGAGATCCAGTTTGTAAAGACCTAGATCCAACAGTAGCAGTAGTAGCATCAATAGATTCTTCTGTTCGAGCATATCCAGTAGTAAAGGCAACAGAGTAAGGACGAGCATGGGTAGCATTCCTTCGCCTTGTTTCGACTTTATGCACACACACCTAACAGTTGTGCTACGACGGATCGAATCAGAGATTGTGCTACGTTGTATCGAAGATGGGATCGATGCCATTTACCCCTTAAAATGGGATATATAGGTATTATACGAGGAATTTGTCATAGATTTTCCTTATAGAGAAAGAATCTTGAAAAGAAAAGAAGGGTTAGGTAAAAATAAAGGCTATTAGAGGTATAAATCAGCTTTAGATATAATTTAGGTTTAGTTTGATTACCTCTAGAGATCCTCCAGAGATGAACCTATGTAGTTCAACTTGACTGAGCATTCCTAGTCAGCTGAGTGGGTGCTAAAAGCCTATCCTCCGACCGTGCTCAAGGATAGATATATCTTGACCAAATTTTACCTTACTATATGGGCTTAAATTAGGGGTTTCCTTCCCCAAACTTACTACATGATATTTGAATCATTGAAAACATTATAAACCTTATGTAGAATTTTATTATTCCAACACTTTAAGTAAAATTTCATAATTCCAACATGCCTTAGAATTTCATAGTTCCAACATGTCTTTAAGTAAAATTTCATAATTCCAACATGCCTTTCTTATCATTTTATAATTGAAAACAACTTTTTACATTGGTTTTTAGTACTGCTCTCAAAGTTGAGGTCGCGAGTTCCACTCCATTCCTCCCATTAGTTTATGAGTTAACAAACAAGTTCCACATACACCATAGACATTGCCACGTTACCAACCAACTCCTAGCTACCCCATAAGGATTGGCCCTATGCTAGTTACCAAAAATCGTGGCACCCCATTGACTAATCCTTATTAATTTTGACATGTACTGGAAACACATTTAAAATAACCTAATTTTGAGTTGGAATTGACATAAATCTAAAGTAACCTAATTTTGACTTGACTTGAGATACATCTAAAATAACCTAATTTTGCCATGCACCATTTAAAATAAGCTTCCATCGTATAAGAAAGTCCTTGAACTTTGTGCTTTATTGAGAGGGACTCACACAGTTCCATGGATACCATAAGGACTGTCATGTTGCCAGCTAACTTATGCTACTTACCAAAAATGATGGTACGTGAAAAGGAGGCATTCACCCACAGAATTTAAAGAGTAAACCCACCCTTTAACTGACATTAATGAAATCTTACACAGAGCTTCACATATTCACACCCAAAAGCACCCAATAGTTTTCTTGGGTTTGTAACTTTTCCGAACTAACCACATGGGTTCAGTAACGTGGGGCAGATTGCATGTAATGGCATATCGCCATATCTTTACTGCGCCGTGTATATATATACGTCTACAGAGCTCTCATCTCTTCAACAGTAAGAGATCTCACTTTGTTCTGCCTTTTGAGTAAGTATTCGGCTTAAAAGATGGCGCGAGCTGTGACCGTGGAGTTAGATTTGAAGGTTCCTGCTCAGAAATTCTGGGGAGCCATTCAGGATTCTGCAAGCGTATTTCCGAAGATAATGCCTTCTCAATTCACAAGTATTGAGATGATCGAGGGAGATGGCAAAAGTGCTGGCAGCAGCAGGCTTATTAAGTACGGAGAAGGTATGAATGAACCTGATTTCAAAAAAGCTTTTTGTACACCATTTTGTTTTGTTGGTTTTGTGTGTGGTTACAGTATCTGTGGGCAACATGCTTAGAAGTAATATGAAAGGTTTTACAACTAAGCCATTTAGAGAACCTAATAGGAAACTAAGTCTGCCCAATATTCTTCCACTCTTGTTTTTAAGCAGAACATTTTGTTTTTCCTAAAGGCTACATCTAAGCACTCTGATGAAACCCAACTCCATATATAAAAGTCAACTTTTCAAAACTTGAACGTTTTGAAGGATCGTTTCAGCTTGAATGTATTGACCAAAAAAACTCACTGTTGGGTGCAGGAATGAAAATGTTGACCCATGCAACTGAGAGGATTGACGCTGTGGATGAAACAAATATGACCGTTACCTACACTGTGATAGAGGGCGAGATTCTGAGCGTATACAAAGTGTTCAGGCCGACCTTGAAGGTAATTCCAGGAGCTGATGCCAACT
>SNQJ01S0004193.1:156352-168222 GCA_010110895.2 Picea sitchensis | reverse complement strand
CTCGTTATTATAGAGAGCTATGTTTAGTATAATAGAATAATGGGTCACAGTGTTGATTCCCTGAGCATTTTACTAGGAAATCTCTGGACATAAATGTTTTCCTGCTTGGAGATATGGAATTTAAGTTATTGCATTTTTTCCCATCTGGAATCCAAGTTGTTGCTCTATTTTTCGTAATGCAATCTTTTCAACTCTGTTTTTCATGCTTTATCAGGTTTTATATCTATGTATTTGGGGTTGCGGCATTGCTTATGTTATCGGCAGATCCTGGTTTACCCTAATCGATCATCAAATTTCTTTTTTTAGGTTTAATTTTTCTTTTTGTTTGGTTTGTGGATTCTGGCCATATATATATATTAAATTTGAGATTTAAGGCGTTTCAAATAGTCACCATTCAAACGAAATTTAAAACAGATATATATTAAATTTGAGATTTAAGGCGTGAAGAGATTTTTCATATAGTCACCATTTAAATCAGTTCAAACATTTGATGTGACCCTCTACTGCGCTAAAAGTCTAAAACATTCCATCGAGGTAATGGAGCACCAAGGAAAAGTTGTAAAACCAATACGTTTCTTGCACAAAAAATTCAACGAACAATCTTTTCGTCTCTTCTTGTGGTTTTATACAGATTGAATGCACTGTTAAAAAAACTAAAAGAACGCTTTATTTATTCCATATCTGAATTTTTCTACGGAATTAAACCTTTCGTAATTAGTAAAATCAATTTTGAAAATTTACAATATTCAATTAAAAGAAATTTGGTTGGAAAGATTTTTTACTTTTTCTGTCTAATCAGTTTAATCATGTAATGTAATTGTTAACCAAATCATAATTTAATTATTAGTGAAATCACAATTTTTCATTTTTAAATAGCATATTTGAATGTATAAATTGATTTAATGCTCTTAAAATTTCAAAAACATCTTGAATATGTAATCTCAACCAGCCAAAAGCCACAACATATATGCCATGTCATAATTATGTATGTTACATTAAATTAAGCTAAAATAAAGAGATGAAAATTAAAAATAATAATTAGTTATTTTTTCTTTTTCTTTTTAAAGTGGAAAAACATATTATAATATAGTGGGTCTTTATAATATTATAATAATAATAATAAAACAATATTTTTATAATTATTTAATAATTTATTTTTTATAAAAAAAATTCAACAATTTATTGATTTGTCATTGTTTTTATATTAAATAAAAGATTATAAGAAAATGAACTTGTCTATTTGTTTTAAGAAATTGGTTTTTTTGCAGTTATCACTATTTTTTTGTTGTTTGAAATCCATTTTTATTGCAAAAATGGATTTAACATGTCCTATTATACATAAATAATCACTTAAATATACAAATCTAACAATTTCTAGTGGGATTTAGGACAAAGCTCCCCTAAAAATATACCATAGTCATTTAGTACAAGGTTTTAGACTATCAAATAAATAAATGTCTACTTTTCATTAAATTTTATTTTTATATAATGACATTTGAAAATATATCCCCTATTTTTAGAAGTGGGGATAAAAACAATCTCACTAATTATAAGACCATTATGATTAGCCTCATTTTATCCAAGTTGTATGGAATGATTTTGGAAAATAAGATTAGCATATGGCTAGAAAGAGATGGAAAAATAGATAAAGGCTAGTAGAAGTTTAGAAGCTATCATTCAAGTATGGACCACCATGTTACTATTATCTCATTTTTTGTTTCGTTGACTTTAGAAAAGCTTTTGACATGGTGCCTATGAGAAACCTTAGGAGTAAGTTGGAAGAGATAAAAGTTCATTTCGAGTTGAAATATGCTATGACAAGGTTGTATGAGAAGGTTATTGTCATGTTTAGGAACATTGAGGCCTAGTCAGAAGAAATTAATTTTAATACATAGGAGTTAAGCAAGGTTTTGCCTTGTCCCTGACCCTTTTTGGCATATACATTGAGAATTTAGAAGATTGTTTGGAAGAAGTGGGCCGTGTAGATCAAATTTTAGTTGGTTCAATCATCATTCTTCATCTTTATGTTGATTATATTGTTCTTATGGTCAGGAGTCCCTATGATCTTGGCAAGCAACTAAGAATCCTCAAGGATTTCTACTCCAATATTGTAATGACTATTAGTACTAACAAAATGAAAGTTATGATAATTAAATCCATGAAAACAACAACATCAAGGATAAGACAAACAATGAAGTAGAAGAGAATGCATATAAGCAATAAACAATGAATATTTGATGACAAACACATGTGGATAGAGGATAATTCTAGTGTTAGATAATTTTATTGAAAATATATCATCATTGCCTATTTATGATGTAAACAAAATTCATAAGGGATACCAAGACCAAAATTCAAGTAGGTGAAAGGGTTAAGAGTCATTGGAAAATCTATAAAAGAAACCTTACCACTCTTGCAAAGGGCTCAATGCTTGGCCTTGTAATCTTACTTCATTGTAATTGAGAAGATTATTAGCCATACATTTTAGAACAATTTTGATCTATGCCTAAGCTTGGATTAGTGTTTGTACTATTCATATCTTCTAGAATCATGGTAATGGTAACACTCTTTGTGTTCTCATATTCACTGATTTATTTATTTATAGTTCTTAATTTATAGATAGAAACATTAAAATATACTTTTACTTTTACTTAAATTAGAGTAGTTATAAATATTTTGAAATCAAATTCATAAAATAGTAACATCAAACCAAAACCATTTCCAATATGTAAAAATTAATTGAACCTTTAAACATTCATCAACATCAAGATACTTCAAATCATTCAAATCATTGCATCTGGGCATAAAACAACTTCACATTCACCCATCAATGTACAAGAGGAATTAAAGAGCAATTCAACAATAGAAATACACAGAGAAATACCAGATCAATTTCTGTGAGATGCATTCTTCTGATTTTGACCATGATCACATCAATGTAGCTGACTGTAGCGTACTCTAGCTCACTGTACCTTACATCTAATAAATCTAAAGTTCGTCATTCCTATTATGTAATCTACACTCACTTCCCACCCGATCTCTTTGGGCTTGAACCTCATGGAGACCGGAATAGCGAGATCGAGAAGACGAAAGCTTAATCGTGTCTGGGACATATTGAGACTATCCACCCCAAACAGGGAAATTTGTTACCTTCACGTAGTTCAGGTGAGTATATGTGATTCCTTATTTGGAAGTAAGGATCTAGACGAAATTCCAAGAGGACTGTGTTCGCTAACGTGTCTCATCTGGCCTATGGAGGTAAGCTTAGACTAGATCTTTGACAAACTATGAGTCAATCTAACGGTGTGGCAATGAATTAAACCTCTCGTTCATGAAGAGGTAGTGAAAATGCACAAAGTAGCTCAAATCACACAGCTCATAGGAGGAATCAGGTCCACACAACCCAAATACACATGAGGCGGGGTAGGGAGATGGACAAAAAGGGATGTCCAGGTTCTTTAAAGAATGACAAGATAAAAAGGTGGTTGATAGTCCGATACAAACCATCACTCACATTCATCACATATACTTTGAATTTGATTGGATCCTAATTATACAGCGAGCAGATTCATTGATTCCTTGCTACGCTTAAGGTAGGTTGACTTTGAATTGAATTGAGGTTTTGACTTCTCTCATATGAATGATTTTTATAGTCTTTGGGATGATTTTGAGAATATTCGAATTTATAGAATATTTTATAGAAAAACTATCGATAGTATATATAAGCACAAAAAACTATCCCTATTCTAGAAAAACTAACAGCATCAGTGACAAAAACAAAGGCATAAGCAACAAACCCTATTATTTCAGATCCTCTCTCTCTAGGTACAGATTGAAGTGCAAAGGTATCATCATATCAAGATCGAAGAGAAGCTACAGGTCTAAAAGTAGCAATAGTTTAGCCAACATTCCTACCAAGCTTAGCTTAACAAGTAAAAGAACCTCTTGATCGAGAGGGAAAACTAGTTCCTACTGTTTTTGATAGGGATTATGACCTTAGTAATATAGACCTTATAGATATTGACCTTTGTGGTAAGTGAGAACTGACCCTTTCTATATATCCATATACGCATCATCTATCATTAGTAGTTGTAGCACTAGAAAAAACAAAAAATTCATATCGAGTATAAGAAACATATGCAACAAAGCAAGCAACACCAATTTTAGTAGTTGTTGATCTTGTTTAACTAGCATGCTCACCTGTTAAAAACCTCATTGAAGAAACCTTATAATCTATACGGGTAGCAGATTCAGTTGCATTTGATCCGATTGTTTTTTATCTAGGTAAAGCACTAGAAGCATCAGTAGAAGCAATTGAAATGGACCAAATGATTGATGAAGTTGATCACGCTCTTGTTTCGGTTGAAGTTGATCCTAGGACGCTACCTCATGATCATCATCATAGATATAAGCATTCCTTCCAAATTGATATCTTGTGCCAACACCTTCTCACTTAGTTTCGGTTTATCAATATCAAAAAATAGATCCCATTGATCGATAGCCTATTCCAGCAGTTTCATCCCTTTATTAATAACCAGATCCCTTCACTCAATGTCATACCCAGTTGGAGTAAGCATATCAAAATGCAGTTGATTGAATATCACCAGCAGGTAACATCCGACCCCAGTTTAAGCTGATTCGGTTGAAGAACCACCATCAATGGGAAGTAGTACCCAGACCAAAGGTAGGCAAAGAAACAGCTCGTTCCCTAGTTCCATATTGATATTGAGGCACAGAGATATCAATTCTAGGTTGATATCTTGCACCATAACCTGTTTACCAAGTGAAAGAAGCAGGGAAGGCAGGAGAAGGAAGGGTGGTAGCAACTCGTCCAGATACAGATTATACAGAGGCAAGGCCAATTGCATTTCGAAAGCCATTCCTATATTGAATAGTTCCAAATCGAGGTCATGTTAATCCAAATGAATTATTTCTCTATGTGAATGTGTCATTAATGTTTCCCCTGCCCATAAATTTGAGTGAATTCTCATTCATGGCAATCCCTCATCGTGTGTTTCATCTAATCTAGCACTTCGGCTAGCATTCATTTCAGTTTGATAGCCCGTAGCACAGGAAGCAACTACGCCACCTCGCCCGACATACCTTCATGTTCAATAGCCATAATAGCTTGTTCCCAATCCACCAATTAGAGGGTCCCACAACTTAAGAAGCAGTTTCAGTTGCATTCAAGGTGGAAACATCAATTGACCCAACATAAGTTGCATTTGATCTTGTTGAAGAACCCTTAGTAGTTGCATTTGATCTCACTGACCGAGCTAAAGAACCAATAGTATCATCTGAGCTTGTTAAAAAGCCAGTAGTCAAAGATTCATATTCATAGCTTATTCCTCCTATTCACATTTATATCCTTCAAAAGAAGATATCGTTGCAAATCTATTGTAAGACCCAAATTTCTAAGTAGATACCGTTGAAGCACCACTAGGAACAAACCGATATTGAGATCCAAATCCTATGCCAGTAGCAGGGTCCATATAGCGGAGTTCCTAGTCCCAGATCCTATAGTTAGTTGCAGATTCATATGGATCTCATCTAGTTCAATAGATAATTTCAACAACATATCCAGTAGCAACCGCCCAATATATGAAAATACAAACCACTGACCCAACATGGGCAGTGGCATAGATAGTTGGAGAGAGATACATGTCGAGACGAGTTATAACCCCCATGCATATGTAGTTGGGTAGGGGCATCACCTTGCTAAACATCCCTTCCAAGTAATTAATACAATATTACTAAAGAGAATCATGCAATACTAAGGTGAATACTAAGGCAATAGAATTCAGAATGCTACGTAAGGCAAATCATATAGCGAGGGACATGAATAGGAAACCACATTGCAAGGGATATGTGGGGAAAGGAACATTAAAGATAAAGGAAAAAATTCATGCGAACACGAAGAGAAAGAAACACCAATCACGAGTACCTACACCAACAATATCAGATCGATATTGAATTCTAGAGCCGTACCCAGGTGACCACATAGCAGATTCTCCAGCAGATTCATAACTATTTATTGGTGGTGTAGAACCTGTTCCATATTTGACTAAGAACCAATTCCAGTTGTCGTTGTAACAGTTTGATATCCTACAAGCCATAGTTACGTATCTCCACTGGATCATGTAGTTGGTCCAGGGCCCCACTAAACGAAGAATTGATCACCCAACATTAGATTGAACTCTTCTATGGCCTTGGCACCATTCAAACCATGGAAAGATTTGTGGAGACCACAACCTCAATGTCGAGACTTCTCTATGGCCATATAATTTATGAACATTGGCACTGGTTAGCTGCTTCTTCATGGCTATGAAGATCATAGTAACCAACCAAAGTCTCTTAGCCCAGCTCTGGGCCATCGAAAGACACTACACACACCCAATGTGGATCGGACATCATTCACTAGATCAACTAGCATTCATTAAACGAATTCTCTTAGCCCAGCTCTAGCATAAGCACCTGCGACTAGTGACAGCTTTAGGCAGGTTCAACATCTCCATGTTAGATATGTGATTCTAATTTCAGTATGCCAGTATAATATTTTAGAACGTATTTAATGTTTTGATGTAAGTTCAACATCTCCATGCACATATCCTCTATTATCGATCCTCTCAGCTACCTCTAGAAGTACGAAAGGGTGCAAGGGGATTTATGTGCTAGACCTTTTAAATCCCTCTTCTATAATATTAAGAGGGAGAAGGTAGAATTATTACGAATTGGTCCCTGGAATCACCGTACCTTTCCCACTTGGGAGAAGAGATGTTGAAGAAATATCAAGGGGTGGTTTGGGGAAATAAATGGTTTTATCGAAGGTAAGTTAGTTTTGTTTGCTTGAGAAGAATAAATATGGCATTGGAATTCACAATATCCCCGCCTACCTCCTCGATTAAAAAAGAACCTAGGTAACATCCCTTTTCAATTACTGCATCGTAACACCTCCCATCCTTATTTGGGTACTCTTCCTCATCGAATGAGCTTGCCCGCCTCACATTTCATGAATTATATATAGTCTCATATAAGTAATCTTTCCTACCTTAATTAAGTGAGATGTTTTCCCGTGTTATTATACTAGTTAATCAGAAATTCAACTAGCTTTTAAAGAGTCCACCCCATGTATTGGGTATTAGGCCTCCCTCACGTAGTTAGACGTTCTACCTTAAGAAATTATTCCACCACATGGCACAGGGAGGACTATACATTCAGAAATTATAGATCCAACTTGATAAATGTGAGATTAGTATCACCTCAACCCACTGAATAATAGAGATATCATGCTCGCTATAGATGGGGTAGGAAGGAGACTCGACCTCCAAATTAAACACGTCTATCCATCGTATTTGTTCTAAATGTCTTGGCCTTGAATCAGACAGAGAGGTAAGATTTGGCTACAACACCATCATTATTTTAACCATCTCATTCATTCTCAACTCAAAGAAGTCAGTGTCTTTTTTTGAGTGAAACGTAGGGAGAAGGAGGAGTTGGCAGCGCGCCTCAAGTTTGGTTTCTAATTCTGGTTCTATTCAATATGAATTTCCAGGTCTTATCTCTTCCTCTAGCTCAATCATAAAATCCTTATTTTTCTCTCTTAAGGTTGTTGTTGGTGTCTTTTATGCTCTAAATTCTCGTTCTGCCAAGTCTTGCTTGCTTTTATGAATCCCGGTTCAATCGATTCTGGTTCTTCTCATCGTTATGGTGGGAAGAAGACCCCTTATGTACAAGGAGGATATGCCCAAGAGGGAACGATGGATCAAGATTCTAACGACGACGAACTGAAAGATTGCAATGGATCATAAGGTGCTCTGGATAAAACAACAGTAGCTTTGGAACCTACTTATCAACAGGCTCTCTCTAAAGATTACTTATCTACTCTTTCCCAATAACTGGAAAAAGTCATACATCCAAATATAGACAAATTGAAATGCACTCGCTTCTAATATGAGTAGGCGCCAGGTTCAATGATGGAATGATTATCACTGAACAAATTGAAAACCAGGTCGTATTTCGAAAGTTTCATTTATAAATGGCACGGGTTCCCACTTTCTTTTACTCCATTGACTTTCGTGACATCTATCAGCTACTTCCCTTCCTTTAGGTAGATGAGCACTCGTACTCAAGTCTTGGATATCCTATTTATATCCCTTATACGTTGCACCCCTATCACCTCCTACGTGTATGGCCATTTCTAGCTTACTCTATCGCCAACTTATGGCATTGATATGAATTAACGACAAATTCGTTTCAGTTTCAAAAGCTTGCTTTAATAGTTCTAGACAAAGAATTCACTCCCTTCGATAATACAAGAACATTTTTATTTACTTATTTCTATAATCTCAGCAACCCGATTGGAATGCGAAGTCTTTGAGACTGATACTTAGAATTACACTGTGCTAGATGAACATGGTCTCATGCATCTTCTATAGCTAGATAGTGGTAGGAGGGTAATAACTACCTAAAGAAATTGGTATCGTCAACGCTGTAATGCAATAGTCTCGGATGTGACCGAAACCTACAAGAAAGAAAAACTACCTTTACTTATTCTACCGCCTCTGAGGAAGAGGTGGGCATCCTTTAAACGATAGGCTGGGAAGCTTTCCTCCCGAGCTTGGTTGGGCTCATAATCTTTCAACCAGGACTCTGTTAAACATAATGTAACCTGAACAGTCTGACTGTACACTGCCAACTGTACTGGACAGTTGTACTTTCTATTTTTGTCTTGCTTGAGCATATTTAGCTCAACCATCTTGCATTATAACTTGGTTATGTACTTCTTCATACATTTCAATATACTATTCTATTCTTTCTCTCTGCATTTTCTCTTTGCTTCACAATTTATCATGGTATCAGAGCTTTAGCAGTAAGCCTCTTCACACAGTCCAGAGAGCAACACAATCCTCACAGTCCAGAGCTTCACGGATCTTGAGAGCACGTGACACAGACTTTTCACAAGGCTTGGAGAGTTGTCTGCAATACTCTCAAAATATCATCGTAAGAAGCTTGCGGAGGAAGCAGAGCATACAACGCTCAAAAGATCCTGAAAGAAGAGAATGCAGAAGAAGAAACAGTAAAGATTCTTGTAATTATTCAAGAATCGTCAAAGATTGACGTAGAAGAGCTGCAGAACAAAAGAATGTTTAAAGAACTTGAATATTTCACTTAAATTCGTTAAAGATTCATGCAGAAGGTAGAATCGTTTAAAGATTCTTGGAAATCGCTCAAATCTGTCAAAGATTGTAGCAGATAACCAAGAAGTCGTGAAATTCTTTCAAATCTTTGAAAGATTCACGAATCTTTCTTCCACAAGTGTAAAGAACGCATCTCAAGTGCAAGGAACAGCTATTAAGGCCGTAAGATTCATCTTGCGAATGGATCTGAAGCGGGAAACCAGTTCAGAAAGGAAGAAGAAAGCGCAAAAAAGGCGAAAGAGTTTCAGCCGTCAGATCTTGTGCAAAGGCCCGACAACCGTTAGATCAGCAAGAAGGTGCACGACGCTTAGTCATTTGGAGCGCATAGGAGAACTTTTGACTTGAGAAATCCCGACGTCATTTGGACCGTACATCAAGAGACACGTGGCGAGATCCTATTCCATTGCAAAATCGGTAATCGGGAGTTGGACGCGCAAAGGATATTGCACTCCAAAAACTCTGATACGCGATATCGCGATATCCCGAGAAGACTTGTGAACCGTCCATTTGACTAGACACGTGGCGAACATCAAGGAAACCATCGGCGTTTCGACAATCGCGGTTTCACGTTGACAGAAATTTGGAGCATCGCAAGTCGCTATATCCCGAGGCTGAATCGGGACTGTCCATCTTTAAAGGACGCATGGCGTAAATCCGAAGGCTCGGGAAAAGTCCCGAAAAGGAAAATCCCATCGGCATATCGAGATTCGGCGTTTCGCGAATCCTGAGGACAAGAAACACGAGCACTTCAAAACTTTGAATTCTGAAATCCCGACAGGAGGTAAACTCCATTGTGGGGCCCAACTGACGTCATCTCATCAAAATCGTGGGATCGGGAATCTCCACAGTGAAATCCCCGATGTAGATCTGAGCCATCCATCTGTTGAGGACGCGTGGCAGAGATCGAGGTTTTCGGAAAAATCCCGATAAGAGAGTTCATCGGCTTTACGGGATTCGGGAAATCGTGGATCCTGGAGACGAGACGTTCGAGACATNNNAATCACGAGGAGAGAACACGATCGTCCATCTGTTGGGACGCGTGGCAGAGATCAAAGGAATCGGGAAAGTCCCGAAAGGAACTCGCCATCGGTAAATCGGAGATCGGGGAATCGAGGAGACAGAAGAGCTCGACATCAGTACTCGCGATATCTCGATTCGTGATATCCCGATAAGATCTAGACCGTCAGATCAAAGGAAGATCTAGATCGTTGAAAAGTCAAAAGGCAAATTTTCGCATTTCGGCATTTTGAAAGGCAAAAACCGGGAAAAGCCCGTAATGCTTTAAAAGAAATACGTGTGGTCACATTTCAAGGAGGCCAAGGGCCAATTCAAGCCCGATAAGCTCCCATCGACCATCGGCAAATCGGCGTTTCACCGATCGGAGGTAAATATAAAATTTTCCTCTGCACTTTTGCAAAAAAAATTTAATTCAAAAAAATCATGGCATCGTTAAGCAATCTAGGCCNCTCAGGGTCTCATTCTTCTTGGTAAGAATTACAAATTTTGGTCTCTTCGAATGAGGTCGTTCTTACAAGCACAAGAGTGTTGGGAACCAATGGATCTTGGATATGTGGAACCAGATCTAGCCACCCTCGCTGCCATGACAAATGCGCAGAGAATTGCTCAGGAAACTCTGAGGACCAAAGAAAACAAAGCGAAATTTTGGATTCAGAATTATGTAGATGATTCGATTTTCTCGAAAATCACAGGCGCTAGTACTTCCAAACAGGCCTGGGACATCCTTAAATCTTCCTACCAAGGAAATGACAGGGTAAAAATAGTTAAACTGCAGACCTTGTGGACACAATTCGAGACTCTCAGGATGACAAAGTCCGAAACAGTGGATTAGTTCATGACCAGAGTCATGGGAATCGTGAATCATATCAGACTGATTGGTGAAACCATCACTGATCAATGAATTGTTGAGAAAATTCTCAGAAGTCTACCCAAGAAATTTGAATCCAACAATCCTTGAATCCAAGGATCTGTCAAGATTTTCAACAGATGAGTTAATTGGTTCTCTAGTGACACATGAGACCAGACTACATCTCACAGATGAGTCAATCTCCAATGCCTTCCAAACTCAATTCTCATTCAGAAGAGGAAAAGGCAGAGGAAGAGGGAACAATCAAAGTAATCCTCACTACAGTGGAGGTAACAGACAACAATCTCATAATCCAAATTTCCAAGGTCAAAGGCAACAACAACAAAATCAATATCAGAATTACCAGCCTCAAAGAGGCAGAGGAAGAAGATCTAATGACAAAACTAGCATACAATGCTATTACTGCAAAAAGTATGGGCACAATGAATCTGAATGCAGGAAGAAGTAGGTAGATCATCTCTCAGGCAGAGCACATGTGTCAAATCATATGGGAGACACCTCAAGAGGTATGTTTCTCTCATGCCACAAGACTGAACAACAACCTCAAGATCTATGGTTGTTGGACAGTGGATGCAATAATCACATGACAGGGAACAAAGAATTACTTTCATGCCTTGATTCTTCAATCTCATCTGATATTACACTTGGAAATGATCATTTAGTCAAAGTTCAAGGAAAAGTAACTGTTCCTATTCTTACTAAACATAATGTAAAGAAAGACATATGTAATGTCTATCATGTTCCAGACTTGAAACATAACTTGTTAAGTGTAGGACAACTCATTGAAA
>SNQJ01S0004193.1:142818-156342 GCA_010110895.2 Picea sitchensis | reverse complement strand
TTTTTTAAAGTCAACGAAAAAAAAAATGAGATAGGTTTTATTATTGGGGCAGTCCTCCGTAATGATCCTAAGAGTAAAAAGGTGGTCCATACTTGAATGATAGCCTCTAAACCTGGCCTAACCTTTATCTATTTTTCCATGGATTTCTAGCCATATGCTAATCTTATTTTCCAAAATCATTCCATACAACTTGGATAAAATGAGGCTAATCATAATGGTCTTATAATTAGTGACATTGTTGTTGCGCCTCTTTTGTCACCTAAATGTGAAAAACAGAGGTGCTTACAAGCTTAGTTGGGTTAGCTAAGAAAGACAACAGTAAAGGAAAGGGTTAGAAGAATAAACATAAAAGACTAAGCTAAGAATTAAATTAGGAAGGGAAAAAACAATTAAACTATTGTGCATAAGGACATAAGAACAAGAAACAAACAAGACTCATGTCACCAATGGAAAGGATTCTATTAGTGAAAATAAAACACCAAAGAGAAAGGGGACTTTGGGTCCCTTCTTCCTCCAAGTGAGGGATCTTGGACCCCCAAGATTGAGCTCTTCTTACAACTTGAAAACTTGAAAGAAATGGTGAAAAAATCCCAGGCTAACCCACTCAAAAGGTGATGTGGATTGCCCAAATGGAATGGTGCTAGTATGATCTTGATGAGAAGAGAGGTTTCCCCAAGAGAATAGCAGAAGAATAACCTTGCAAATGAATTCCTTTAAAATGTAGTGCACCCATGGCCTTGTTTTATAGCACCACTTTGAGGTATTGTGCAACCAACTTTTAGTGTGAAAAGGGGTTGTTTAGGGCACCTTTAGGTCTTTGACCAACCATCTAGCTAGATCCAGCTAAGATTTGGATGTCAAATTGACTTGGAAGATGAACCAAAAGTGGGTGGGAGGTCGCCCAACATCATGAATGCATCATTCTCAGGTGTGCGTGGATTTTAGCGTCCACAGTCACGCATTGTGCGCATGTGCATTTTTTCTGCATTTCTTGATGGCGCATGTGTGCACACGCCCTATATAGTCATAGAGCATCCTGATTTTATAACTGATTGGATAGTTTTGGACCTTTTGGAAATGATTTTTTGGTAATTTTGGTCCATGGGTGAACTAATAGTTGTTTGAAGATGTTGGATTCTTGTAACCATTTGCGGACTAAATTTCAGTGATAACAAATGCCCTGTGATGGATGAGGTTAGGAGCATACAGATAGCCAAAAATCATCAATGTTTCTTCTACTAAGAGTACCATTGTAAGAAAGAGCGGTAGTGAGAGTATCAAGATTGACCCGTTGGAGGGAGAAGGGAACCTGTAGGACCCAACCTTTCGCAAGGTGTGGAAAATAAATTGTGTACAAATGAGGCGGGCATGCCCCATGCTCGTGTCATGTAACTCAAAAAAGGGTGTTGTACAGTAACTGAAACTCTGTGTTGATGTAGACAACTGCAACACCCTCGAGGGCGGTTTTGATAAAGGTAGAGGACAATTCTGATGAGGAACAATACTCTGAACGATAGGTAATGATACCTCTAAGAAGTATCACGGATTCTATGGGCATTGATAGCCCAACAAAGTTCAGAGGTCTTTGGCAAATATATAAAATAAACAACTGCAATAGTCGCAAAGTAAGACCCACCGTAACATGAGAAAGTGTTGAAGTTGAATGTTATGGGGGTCGATGACAGCAGAGAGAAATGATGGTTCTCCCTGTGTCGTCCGAGACTCCTCATTGTAAAGGTAATGAGAGACAAGATACTGTCGCCCTTCTGGAAACTATGTTGATGTCGACAAAAAAGGAGACGCGACTCCAAGAAGAAAAGGGCTTCATGAAATCCACTAGGTGAGTTCAGGAACTGAGGAGGTACATGGACGAATTCAATATGTGTGGAGACTCAAGACTGCCCTTGGTTGGGGATATATGCAAAGTATAAGTGGTCACAACCGTTCAACTAGGTAGAGTGTCAGGGGGACAATGAGATGTGGGATAAGTTGTGCCAGAGGCGGGCCAAAGTGAACAAACTCAGAGAGCAGAGGTAGGTGGCCTGTTGGATACTCAGAGTTTATGGACGATGTCAACAAGAGTAGGTGATAAAGAATGCTCCAACCAAGGGTGACATGGGTTGCGTTTTCCAAGAAGGTTGCCAAAGGTGATGACAAAAAGCTATGTGAAATGTTGGAAACAACATCTTAATTACAAAAAGAATTAAAAAATCAGTGGGGATAATAATGTAGATACAGAAACGGGCGCCCCATAGCGCAAGTTACTTGGAAAATAAGGGTTAGGGCCCCATAGGTGAGTTTCTGTATTTAGGGCAATGCATGGGGGACAATTTGCATATGGGAAAACTGGCGCTGGATGAAATGGATGGTTAATGATACTGCGGGGGTGCAGTTAAAATAGAACCATGATGAAGTAACCTAGGAGTCCATTGGGCAAGCTAGCAAAATGAGGAGAAGGGGTATGTGGCTGGTTCTCGACGATGCGTAAGACTATCGGGACTCCCATCCCTAGGGGGTGAAAGCAGCATGAGTGCCATAGTGCCAAGGGGGACTATGAATGGGAAAACTCATGTGGGTGACAGTGCTACTGGGTGACAGTACCAAAATGCAGTGGAGGTGATAGTACTGCAGAGCCGGATATGAGGATCCTACAAGAAAATTTCAGAGGCTGTGACTGGAGATGCAATTGAGATTCAGAAGGAATGATTACATGCCAGTGTCGATCATATACCTGAAGGGGATGCGCTGGTGTGTGATGACCTAGTACCTGCACACATGAAAAACCAAATACCCAACGTGAACAATATCTGAAAATAAAGGACCTATAAGAGTTATTTGATAATTTTGAAGTACCTGAGTGTGTCATGGAAAGATGCTCCGCCGGGGAAAAGGGAAAATGATAACCTGATGAAAATGTCTGTGTAAGTGGCCTAAGATGGTTTGGAAAACAGAGCTTATGGGCTCCTTAACCAAAAAATGAAAGTGGGGAAAAGGGATTAGATATGGACGGTGGGTCCATAATGCCATCCCAGTTTCACTAACACTATGGACAATCGGGCGGTAATTTGGTGGGAAGACATGGACCTCCCCTTTTCTCGAGGACTGATGAATAAATATAATGAATTACATTCACAGGAGCATTGGTATGGAGTGTCGGAGGAAGCTTAGGAGGATGTGTGTGGCGTTCCGCGGCTAATGTTTGGCGGACGTATGGGATATATGGGAAATGATGAGTGTAATGCCCATATTCTGGACATATGGCACATGTGAAATTGGTTCATATATGTTGTTTGCATGTGGTTGATTATGTCGTAGTAGTGTGGGATGTCCTTGGTGGAGTGGTAAGAAAAAGGTGTTCTTGAGGAAGCTGGATAAAACTGTGTAGCTCGACAAGAGAAGGACATTTTTGAGTGGGGTGTCCTTTTATTTCACATAAGGTGCAAGGGAGTTGAACTCAGGGAGGTAGTGGAGCGATGGGCTCTTTCTTCTTCCATCTGCCCCTAGCCGCAACGATGGTGCTAGTGATTGGGGGTGAGCGTGGTGTAGTAGGAACAAGTATTGGAATCTGCACTAGGATTGCCTCTGACTGAGGAGGAAGGGATGGTTGAGGAACCATATTGGGTGGATGTAGATATCATACCAGGATTTTCCCCTTTGGGGGGGGGAGGGAGATCTGTGATAAGTGGTGCGGTGGCGCTCTAAGGGAACTCCTGAGGTAGTATTTCTTCCACTGGTGGAACTTTGATATGGGGAGGGGAATCAGTGATAGGAGTCTTGTCTCCGATGTCTATTCCTTTAAAGGAAACTACACACACTTGTGCTGAAAAAGATGGGTTTAGGAATAGTGGTGCTCCCTGATAAGTGCCCAACATGGATGGGTCATGGAATAATCCAGGGCCAATGTTGGAAACTGGAAAATCATTTGAGCTAACATGAACAAGGGAGAGGATGTTATCGATGTTGGTGGAATGGTTAGGCTTGTAATGTGTAAGTTTGTCGATGGTGATGATCTTCCCATTATGGGGGAACATCATTGTACGAAACACAGAAGAGGTGACCGCCTTCATAGCATACATGTAGTTGCGTCTGAACAAAATATTGTAATCAAGTTGGGCATCGATAACTTCAATGTCAATGAGGATGGTTTTTACCCCAAGTTCTATGGGGACATTTTGACAAATCCCTACGGAAGATGTTGGTCGACCGTCGTAAGCTCAAAGGGTGATGGTAGAGGGTACTAGCTCAGGGGAGCCAATTTTCTGCCATACGTGTTTAGACATGATGCAGGTGGATGCACCCTCATCGATGATACACCGATAAACTGTAGTGTTCCAGATCTTAACTGGTATTTGGAAGGCTATGTGGGTGGGAAGACGTGGTTCTTTGTTATCTAAATCAAATGTGATCAACTGTGTGTCAGCTGTGTCAACTGCCCCCAAGGCAGAAAGCAAGAATTTTCACTGTGATGGATAGGTTTGGAGGACCTCCAACACAGACATGGCTACGAGATATTGGGCTAAGTCATCAACTAGACTATAATTATGAGTAGCCCTAGCATGAGGGTTATGCACATTTTTTCGTAAAGGCATACGTGGTATGCAAGGAATGGGTTCCACGTGAGGACGTGGAATCATCAATGGTTGTCCTATAGTAGTTGGAATTTTTTCTGAGGTGGTTGGGGTAGATTCGGGAGGCATACCATATTGATGGTTGCGGGTTTACATAAGAACTTCTTCCTCACTAGTGAGGAGGATAGTATGATCTGCGGGATTGCTTGGTTTGAGATATTGTTCCAATTGTAGTGGGGTAGGCTACATGTCCTGTCGGGTGTTCATCACTCCTTGGTGTGGAATGGGGTTCTGCAGCACGGTTGGGGGTGGTTTTTGCACGTATTGTTGTGGGGCATGCTGAGGGGCAGGCGGTTCTGGAGGATTTGGTCCATTCAAAGAGTCTTTCATCCGTTTAAAATCAGCGATTTGGGGGCAATGATGAGTATAGTGACCGAAATCACTGCAAAGGGCACATGGGAAGTTGGTTTGAAGGTTATTGTTATTTTTCCCTTAACTTCTGTTGTTTTTTACCCCCTGGGGGTTCTGAGTCCCTTGATTTTGGTTGCCCCCAGTAGGTTGGTTCTGTTGGGGGTGATTTTCGCCTGGGTTGTTATTGCTCTGATTTTTTCCTTTCTTTTTGGAATTATTCAACTGATGGGTTGGATTTGCCGTATTCAACTGTTCAAAATTTTGATATTGTTGAATGGGAGAGGGTTGAACAAAATTAACCCTAGCTTGAGGGTGTCCTTGTGGTGGAGCCATGGGTTGTGGAGGGCCGAGAAATGGAAAGTACGGATTATGTTGTGGTAATGATCCGTAATGTACATAGGAAGGTGTGGCACTTTCGCCAGTACTTAGAGTATAAGCTAAGGTAGAGGGAGTACTAGAACTTGTTTGGATAGGTGGGCGTATTGTGGGTGTCAGCAGTGGCCCACTGATGGGTGGAGGAAGGGAAACATGGTATGGTTGTTGATAATGAGGTGAAAGATAACAAGGGATTCCTCCATATGCCAACGGATATTTAGGTGTGCCATACATTGGTGGTTGTTGGGGTTGTGGATTGTGGTGTGTGGTGTTGCTAATCAATTTGTCTGCTGAGTGAGACATCCCAGACTTCTCTTGGCCAAATGGCACGGGTCTTGGGAGATTAGGAAGTATTGTGTACAAGTATCCTGATGGTGAATAGATGAGGTCATATTGTTGAGCTTTACTAATGGCTTCTTCTTCTGATTGAGGGAAGGTGGAAGCCACATCTTTACCAAGGAGAGAGACAAGTGATCTAAGAAACCAATCAAGAAATTGTTGTTTGGTGGTTTCTTCTTTACACAAGCTACGTCATCGATGCCACTCATGAATGTGATCAGCGATATGTGTGGCTGAGGTTTGTTTAAAATTAGAGAGTAGTTCAAGACCATTGTCATGGTGGATTGGTAATTGGAAGAATGTCAAAAATGCTTTGGCCAAGGACACGCAAGTCATATGGGACCCTGATTTTTCGTCTACATACCACTTGGCTGATGGGCCAGTGAGTGTGATTTGAAATAATCGTAGTCAGATGGAATCATCCATAATTTTGTTGGAAGAGCACCATAAGTGGAAAGTCATGACATGGTTGGCAGGGTCATCTCCTACCTTTCCTTCAAACTTGGGGATATCTGAAGGTAGTTTGGTAGGCATTGCAAGCCATGTAGGGTCATGCAATATAGGATCATTTGTGAATTTTCTTAGATCTGGTATGTTGAGAGAGGCCAAATATGGCATCTGGAGTGGTGGTGGAGGATTAGTTCCAGCCATGGTGTGAGTGTTTTGTGAACCTGACCCTTGAGGGGGACTAGGTGGGTTTGTACTTCCCCCTTGAGGAGAAGGTGGACCCCTTCTTCCATGTAAAGGAGAGCGGGTGAGTGTTTGACCTTGGGAAGTGAACCCAAGTAGGTTTGAACCAAGCAAAGATGATCCCAAGATAGTGGCACTTACAGGAGTGTGAAAAGGTGGATTTGATGAGTTGGCAAGACTAGGAACTCCCCCTAGAATAGGAGGGAGATTTAGCAAGGGTCTGGAACGATGGGGGTTCTATGGGTCCCCTATGATGTCCGACTAGCTAAGTGAATGTGTGCGAATGGTGGTGAGAGCAATAAATAAACAAGAGCCTTTGCTGCAATTTCTGGACCTTACACAATATGTATCCAAATCAAATATAATCAGAAGGGTATCATACATAAAGTGTTTTGATAAAGAAGCATATATGTGGATAGGTGGATTTTGCCCGTGTGGGGGAACAAAGAAAACAAATGCTCATTTCTTAAAATACGTAACGTCCTTCCTCTCAAAATAAAATTGGACCTTCCAATAGCACTCGACAGTGGGGTCTGAAGCCACCAAAAGAGAAACTAGTGAAGGATGAAGCAAACAGTTATAATGAGGGGTAGAGGAGGCATATCCCGAAAGAGCTGGCAATATTTTCCAATAGTCACACAAAATCCGATCAAGGTGCAATTGCAGCCCACAATTGCCACCTGGGTAGATTTCCTAAAATTTGGTCACTAGTTACCTCTGTCAAAGTGCAACATTTAGATTTTCGGCCTAAGAAATGGGTCACGGGCTGGATCCCGTCCAAGAGGTGGGTGCCTCAAGGGGGGAATGCACAAAACAACCGAACCTCGGCCTTCAACCCTTCACGGGTATCTCCCTGCCTTATGGTGTTAGGAACACTTGGCTTGGAGGATTTAAAGTTCCCTATTTGACAACTTCTATTGTTTTGAAAATGTGAGAACCAGATAACGGGGAGTTATTTGGATGCTTATCCCCGAAATCCTACCTAGACTAAAAGATTTCTTTTGGCACCTCCCGTGGAGGAAAACTTAGTGAGTTTTTAGAAAAAATTTAGATGTGGTTGTTTGAGAGATTGGGGGTGTGAGCCAATCTCGTTGAAATTAAGTGGGAGTGGATAGTTTCTTCAAAAAAAGGGTGGGGTGTTTCAGAATCCCTTTGGAGGAAACTTACTTCAACCTCCACATTTCGAGATGAAGACTATGTGAGTGAGAAGTGACTTTTGTGTGTGAATGAGTGAAAGTGTGCCAATTTTTAATAATTTAGGTGTCATCTTGCTGCATGCGGACTTTGCTTGGTTTTTACAAGTCTTGATTACCTAAGTTACTATGTGTCATTGGTACAACCTTGCGGAATTCAAAAGTCACTAGGAAACTAGCATGTGGACATGTGGGTCCTTTACTATTCCTTTAACTCCCTAATGTGATTTAATTTAAGAAAGCTTTGAAACTATCCTAGATTGGTAGCATGTGGGCATGTATGGGCCCATTACAAAATCTTTAAACTTCCCTAGTGAGTTAATCTAAGAAAGTAAATTTCAACACTATCTTATCTTTGTAGCATGTGGGAATGTATGGGCCCTTACAAGTTTAAGGTGTGTTTGAAAAATAAACTAAGAGGAGTCCCGAAGGGGTGTTGTCCTCTCCTAAAGATTTTTTCTTTTTTAAGGGAGATGAAATTTTCCCTCAACCTCTTTTTGATTCTCAAGATCGCCTTGGAGCACGAGAGAAGAGCATACTCAAGGATTGATATCCAATTTCTGGTCCCAATGCAAGTTTTATATTTGATTACAAATGATTCCCACTTATACTCTTAGTCAAAGTAAGCCATCCATGTGGCAAAATGAAAGCAAAAGAGGAAATAATGATTTTAAACCCCCTAAGTGCCTATGTTTTGACTAATCCCTTTATATGGAGAGGGAACTAAGTGTGGTGTTGGTTACAATGAGCATGAAATCAATTTTAAGAAGGTTAGGGGCCTTCCACAAATTAAAAAAAAGGTTTATAATGTGTATTTTTCTGCACATGTGTGTGGGTCTCAAATTAGACATAGGTGCTTTGAGCGCCATTGCACGAACTAGAAGAGGTTGATGGGCACAGGTGCGCAGAAGATGTTGAGTAATACAGTGATTTTGGCGCACGTGCACACGATGCGCGACTGTGGGCCGATAAACTCGCGCACATCTGTCACACGGCCGTGAAGAAAATTTTAAATGAAATTCCTTTAACTCATCTTTGAATTTGGCTTCCTGTAGGTTGTCTTGGGCTGGTTATGGTACCTGCAGGTTAAATAAACAAAAAGAAGAGATAAAATAACCCAAATGGGGTAGGAATTTGATACCTTTCCCCAGTGGAGTCGTCAATCTGTTGCGCCTCTTTTGCCACCTAAATGAGAAAAACATAGGTTCTTACAAGCTTAGTTGGGTTAGCTAAGCAAGACAACAGTAAAGGAAAGGGTTAGAAGAATAAACATAAAAGACTAAGCTAAGAATTAAATTAGGAAGGGAAAAAACAATTAAACTATTGTGCATAAGGACATAAGAACAAGAAAAAAACAAGACTCATGTCACCAATGGAAATGATTGTATTAGTGAAAAGAAAACACCAAAGAGAAAGGGGACTTTGGGTCCCTTCTTCCTCCAAGGGGGGGCTCTTGGACCCCCAAGATTGAGCTCTTCTTACAACTTGAAAACTTGAAAGAAATGGTGAACGAATCTGAAGCTAACCCACTCAAAAGGTGATGTGGATTGCCCAAATGGAATGGTGCTAGTATGCTCTTGATGAGAAGAGAGGTTTCCCTAAGAGAATAGCAGCAGCATAACCTTGCAAATGAATTCCTTGAAAATGTAGCGTACCCATGGCCTTGTTTTATAGCACCACTTTGAGGTATTGTGCAACTAGTTTTTAGTGTGAAAAGGGGTTGTTTAGGGCACCTTTAGGTCTTTGACCAACCACCCCGCCAGATCCATCCGAGATTTGGATGTCAAATCAACTTGGAAGTTGAACCATAAATGGGTGGGAGGCCAACCAATATCATAAATGCGTCATTCTCAGGTGTGCACGGATTTTAGCATTCATAGTTCCGCATCGTATGCATGTTTGTTTTTTCTGCGTTTCTTGATGGCGCATGTGCGCACACGCCCTATATAGTCATAGCGCATCCCGATTTTATAACTGGTTGGATAGTTTTGGACCTTTTGGAAATGTTTTTTTGGTAATTTTGGTCCATGGGTGAACTAATAGTTGTTTGAAGATGTTGGATTCCTGTAACCATTTGCAGACAAAATTTGAGTGATAACAATTGTTTTTATCCCCGCTTCTAAAAATAGGGGATATATTTTCAAATGTTATTATATAAAATTAAAATTTATTGAAAAACACGGTTTATTTATTTGACTATTTTAAAAGTTAGTTTGATTAATAAATGTTTTTTATTATGTTTATGAGAAATCTATATTAGTTGATTTAATCTTAGATATTAAAAATCAATAATGATGATGATTAACATCATCAATAATGATTAACAATTTGACTCTCAGTAATATGGAAAACAAATTGGATATCAAACCCATCAAAGAGGAAATGAATAAGCTAATCGAACTGGACCATGAGCGTAACAAAAGAGCCTTGAACCTCATAATTTTTGGTATAAAAGAACAACAAGAGGAGGATACGCTAGCAATAGTAAAAGAAGAATTAAAAAATAAATCACAAATTGATACAACTTACATGATAGAAGCAAAGAGGCTAGGAAAAGTAATTGATCATAAAGATAGGTTGATCTGTGTCAAAGTAAGTTGTAATGGCCATCAATATAGCATACTTAGTAAATCTCTGAGCTTAAAAGGGTCAGGAATATTTATAAATGAAGACCTCATTCCCGAAGACCAAGCTGAATTAAAGAAGGAAGTTCAAAAGGTAAAAAAAGCCAGGAAAGAAGGAAAATGAGCAATAATTAGAAATCGAAAAGCTATTGTTAGGAATAGAGATGAGAATGATAATAATAAATAGGAATTTGGGACAATCAGGATCCTTTTAAAGGTCCTATAATTAATATATTTTGAAATCCATTTTGAATTATTTTGAATTTTGATAAAACTTTAAAGTTTAAATATTAATATTGTATAATCTATTTCAATTTTTTAGGTGATCTAGAGTTCTATGACTATACATAAAGAAAAAGTGGTTCAATTTCTTTTTATTGTAACTAAAGTTTATTAATATTCTTTTTATTGTAATTAAATTTTATTAATATATTTTGAAATCCATTTTGAATTTTGATAAAACTTTAAACTTTAAATATTAATATTGTATAATCTATTTCAATTTTGGGGGTGATCTAGAGTTCTATTGTTATACATAAATCAAAAGTAATTAAATTTATTTTTATTGTAATTAAAGGTTATTAATATATTTTGAAATCCATTTTGAATTTTTTTGAATTTTGATAAAACTTTAAAGTTTGGGGTAATCTCCATTTCTATAACTATACATAAAGAATCACAAGTAAAATTCTAAAGAATCACAAGTAATCATTTAACTTCTTAAGGTTTGATAGACTAATTAATCTTAATGGACGTTAATCATCATCATCATCCATATTAAATAATATGTGAATCTACAATCTAAAATCATTTTAAATATTAACTTATCTTATTTATAAAATATTTTATTAATTTAAAAAAAAAAATCAACATTATTTTTATCTTTTTAACATGTTTTTCAAGAAATTCATTATTAAAACATTAAATTTTTTATGACTATTTTTAAATAAAAAGAAAAAAATTATTGCTTACTTTTCTAAAATTAAAAGAAAATTTTACTCTGTTTTGTTCCTAAACTAAAAATAGTAAAGGTGAGAGAATCGTGTGTTTTGTTGCTAAAGAGATGGGCAATGCCACTTTCCCATATTCTCATCAAAGCAATATTAAATTATTATTTAATAATAAAAGTAGCTATAAGATTATACACCATTCTATTTATTTTTTTTAATTAATTTTTAATTATATTATTATTTAATATAAAAATAACCACCAAATTAACATGTTTGCAATTTTTTTATTAAAATAAAATATTAAATAATTATAAAAAAAATTATTATTAAAAAAATTCAAAATAATTAAATATAATTTTTTAAAATTAAAAGTAGTTGCTTAAGTTATGATTTATCAAATATAAATTATTAAAAAAAAAAAAAAATTATTGAATGACTTTTTTCTGGGAATATTTTTAGGGGATTTTTGTGGAAATGCCTTAAAAAGGTTTTTACCATGCTGATAAAAACTAGTGATAAGGGATTCCCAAAAAAAACATTTCTTAGAACAAATAGATAAAGTGATTTCTTAAAAACTTTTATTTAATATAAAAATAATGACAAATCAATAAATCATATAAACTTTTATTTAATATAAAAACAATGAAAAATCAATAAATGAATTTTTGTTTTATTATTATTATTATATTATATTATATCTTAATATTAAAGGTTTAAGGTTTTGCATTAAAGATTCACTAAATTATAATAGGTTTCTCCATTTTAAAAAGAAAAAGAAAAAATAACTTTTCAATATTATTTTTAATTTTCATTTCTTAATTTTAGCTTAATTTAATGTAACATATATGATTCTGATATGGTATATGTTGTGGTTGGTTGAGATTACATATTCAGGATATTTTAGAGTTTGGGTTTTTGAAAACATTAAATTAATTTAGACATTCAAATATATTATTTAAACAATGTAAAATTGTGATTTGACTAATAATTAAATTATGATTGATCAACAATAAAACTTTCAAACTAAATTTTTTTCATTGAATATTGTAAATTTTGAAAATTGATTTTACTAATTAAAGATTCGATTCCTTAACAAAATTCAGATATGGAATAAATCAAGTGTTCTTTTGAAATAATCTATGTTTTTTCAAATTTCTTTTAATTGAATATTGTAAATTTTCAAAATTGATTTTACTAATTACGAAGATTTAATTCCGTTGAAAAATTCAGATATGGAATAAATAAAGTGTTCTTTTAAAATAATCGTTGTTTTTTTTTTAAACAGTGCATTCAATCTGTATAAAACCAAAACGGTTGGTGAGGGGTTGTAATGTCGCAGGGATAGGTAATCTTTAACGAGAAGAGACGAAAAGATTGTTCGTTCAATTTTTTTGTGCAATACGGTTATATATCTGTGCAAGAAACGTATTGGTTTTACATCGATGGAATGTTTTAGACTTTTAGCGCAGTACAGAGTCACATCAAATGTTTGAACTGTTTTAAATTTCGTTTGAATGGTGACTATTTGAAAAATCTCCTCACGCCTTAAATCTCAAATTTAAGATATATATGGCCAGATTCCACAAACCAAACAAAAAGAAAAATTAAACCTAAAAAAAGAAATTTGATGATCGATTAGGTTAACCAGGATCTGCCGATCACATAAACATAAGCAAGGCCGCAACCCTAAATACATACATAGATATAAAACCTGATAAATCATGAAAAACAGAGATGAAAAGATTGCATTACGATAAATAGAGCAATAACTTGAATTCCAGATGGCATTCTGGTAAAAAAATGCAATAACTTAAATTCCAGATCTCCAGAGATTTCCTAGTAAAATGCTCAGGGAATCAACACTGTGACCCATTATTATATTATACTAAACATAGCTCTCTTATAATAACGAGTGTTCATTAATGTACTGATGCTCAAGCTGTGGTCAGCAGATATCCTTCAACGGTCTTAAACATGCTGATTGTTGCTTCCTTAATCGGGTCCGATGGGGGAATTTCGTTGCCTGCTGGCTCGAACTCGACTGTCCAACTTACAGTGCAAGAGTTGGCATCAGCTCCTGGAATTACCTTCAAGGTCGGCCTGAACACTTTGTATACGCTCAGAATCTCACCCTCTATCACAGAGTAGGTAACGGTCATATTTGTTTCATCCACAGCGTCAATCCTCTCAGTTGCATGGGTCAATATTTTCATTCCTGCAGCCAACAGTGAGTGTTTTTGTCAATACATTCAAGCTGAAACCATCCTTCAAAACGTTCAAGTTTCAAAATGTTGACTTTTATATATGGAGTTGGGTTTCATCAGAGTGCTTAGATGTAGCCTTTAGGAAAAACAAAATGTTCTGCTTGAAATCA
>SNQJ01S0004193.1:122828-142808 GCA_010110895.2 Picea sitchensis | reverse complement strand
CCCTCTATCACAGAGTAGGTAACGGTCATATTTGTTTCATCCACAGCGTCAATCCTCTCAGTTGCATGGGTCAATATTTTCATTCCTGCAGCCAACAGTGAGTGTTTTTGTCAATACATTCAAGCTGAAACCATCCTTCAAAACGTTCAAGTTTCAAAATGTTGACTTTTATATATGGAGTTGGGTTTCATCAGAGTGCTTAGATGTAGCCTTTAGGAAAAACAAAATGTTCTGCTTGAAATCAAGAGTGGAGGAATACTGGGCAGAGTTAGTTTCGTATTAGGTTTTCTAAATAGGTTAGTCGTAAAAACTTTCATATTACTTCTGAGCATGTTGATTAGCCCACAGTTCTCTAAATCATACCTTCTGCGTACTTAATATGCCTGGTGCTGCCAACACTTTTGCCATCTCCCTCGATCATCTGGATACTTTTGAATTGAGTAGGCATTATCTTCGGAAATACGCTTGCAGAATCCTGAATGGCTCCCCAGAATTTATGAGCAGGAACCTTCAAATCTAACTCCATGGTCACAGCTCGCGCCATCCTTTAAGCTGAATACTTACTCAAAAGGCAGAACAAAGAGAGAACTCTTACTGTTGTCAGAGATGAGAGCTCTGTAGGGGTATATATACACGGCGCAGTTAAGATATGGTGATATGCCATTGCATGCAATCTGCCCAACGTTAATGAATTCATGTGGTTAGTCCGGAAAAGTTACAGACCCAAGAAAACTATGGGTATTTTTGGGTGAGAATATGTGAAGATCTGTGTATCTTATACGATTTCATAAATGTCAGTTAAAGGGTGGGGCTACTCTTTAAACTCTGGGGTGAATGCCTCCTTATCAGTTACCATCGTTTTTGGTAAGTAGCTTAAGTTCGTTGGCAACATGACTGTCCTTATGGAACTGTGTGAGTCCCTATAAATAAAGCACAAAGTTCAAGGACTTTCTTATACGATGGAAGCTTATTTTAAATGGTGCAAATCAAATTAGGTTATTTTAGATGTATCTCAAGTCCAAGTCAAAATTAAGTTATTTTTAGATGTATGTCAATGCCAACTCAAAATTAGGTTATTTTAAATGTGTTTCCAGTACAGATCAAAATTAATAGTAAGGATTAGTCAATGGAGTGCCATTTTTTTGGTAACTAGCATAGGGCCAACCAATCCTTATGGGGTCGCTAGGAGTTGGTTTGCAACATGGCAGTGTTTATGGTGTATGTGGAACTTGTTTGTTAACACATAAAGTAATGGTAGGAGTGAAGTGGAACTCACGACCTCAATTTTGAGAGCAGTAACACAAATCAACTTAAAAAGTTGTTTTCAATTATAAAATGATAAGAAAGGCACGTTGGAATTATTAAATTTTACTTAAAGGCATGTTGGAACTATGCAATTCTAGTAGTAACACAAACCAACGTAAAAAGTTGTTTTCAATTATAAAATGTTAAGAAAGGCACGTTGGAATTATTAAATTTTACTTAAAGGCATGTTGTAACTATGCAATTCTACATAAGGTTTGAGAATGTTTTCATAGGAATTATTTGAAGTATCTTGATGTAAATGAATGTTCAAATGTTCAATTAATTTTTTATTTTATTTGGTTTAATGTTATTATTTTATAAATTTGATTTTAAAATATTTATAACTACTCAAATTTAAGTAAAATTATATTTTAATGTTTCTAATTATGAATTAAGAATTATAAATAAATGTAAAATTGATGTAAATTAAGAATATATAAAAAAAAATGACATGAAAACACACATTTACAAATAATATGTAGGATGCTTATGAGGTTGGAATGAATCAAATGTCTAAAGTAATAAGAAATCTAACAAACAAGATGTCTAGATTTAAAATGGAGAATGGAAATGCTAGTAAAGTTCCTCAAGAAGGAGGGGAAAGGAACCCTAACCAGTTTATGGGGACTTTTAATCCTCAACTCATGAGGAGATAAATGAGAAACGATGAGTAGCCTAATAATCCCATGTCTGAAATACTGATCAGAAAAACTTGGTAGAAGAAGAAACAAATGAAGGATACATTGACAATACAGAGGACATACGAAGACTCTCTCAACATTAAAAAACAAACCCCCAAAAACAACACTGTGAATTTACAAGATGAGTCTCCTCTTATAGTATTTGGTTCTTGTATAGATGACAAAGAGGAGTCATTTTCTCTTTTCTATGTGACCCTGAACATCCATGACAAGATGCTACATAGCTGTATGATCGACTCTGGTGCATCCTATAATCTCATGTTGAATATAGTAATGGAGAAGTTGGGGTTAGAAATAACAAAGCCTTACCACGATCTCTACTCCTTTGATGCCAGGAAAGTGAAGTGTGATGGATTGATTAAAGACATGGTAGTCACTTTGGCTTAGCTTTCTATCAAGAGAATCATGATGGATGTGGTGGTAGATGATGTACCTGCAAACTATGGGATGTTGCTATCCAGAACTTGAGCTAGAAGGCTATAGGGTGTGATGCAGATGGAAATGACCTATGCCATTGTGTCAGTGTTTTGAGGAGAAAATGATTACACAGAGAAACAAAGTTTGCCCATGTAGTTAGTGACCAAAATAACTTTGTAAATCACCCCATATATGTTGTTGATGAAAACCTAGGTTGTTGCATCTTCACAATAAATGAAGAATATAGAGAAGCTCATGACATGAAGGAAATATTTTCTGATGATGAATACTCAAAGAAACAAATAGATTCTAGTGACATAAGAAAATAATTGATAAATTAATTAGATTACAATGTCTGATAGAACAGGTTGAGGTCATAACATCCCAGGAGGACACAACACATGAACTGCAACAACTGGATTACGAAACGCTTGGGACTCTCATCAATGGGAAGTTCCTCAAACATTTCTTGCACTACTTAACGCTGCAAATTTCCTCACCCCGTACATAAATAAATCTTTTTTCATTACTGTTATGTATTTTTAATTTTACTTCATTCACCATATTTTAGGCAAGTAAGAAATTAAGGTTTCAGAATTTAAGTTGTTCTGAGAAATTTTGTTTCACCTCTCGAATAATTTTTCCAGGTGTACAAGGAATAATTTTTTTTAACACATACTCTATAACCCAACAAGAGAAGGCACTCAGTCTACATTTATTAGCAGACCACTGGGGTATGTTGTTCCCGTTGGAGCCGATGTTAGTACTGGTTTTGATCCAGTGATTAGCATGCACCATGATCGAGACCAAGGGGTAAAAATTAAAGATAAAGATAGCTTATAGAGCTCACACATCAATGAAGCAAGGCATATGGTTAGCGTGAAAGGCGCTTATTCCACCTAAATTAATTTCAAGCCTCGCCCAAATGGAGTTGTATCATACAACTGAGGAATACAAAGTCATAGTGGGTGGAGGAGTAAGTGCCATCATACAACGGTTGCAAGAAAGTATGATCAATGGCTGAGGATAAATTTCGCATCGGAAAAGTGTCCAGGAGCTAATGCAACATTAGGGTACAACATCGGTTTTAAGCTTATATGTGTCAAGGAATAAATGGTGTTGCATGAAAAAGGTACAATGAGATGAACCACTATCGCTGGGTTGCGACAACAGTATTCTAGTTTACCCTAAATGTCTTTATTTCTATTTTACCATGCTCACGTGCGCGTTAATTCATCACCACCTGGAAGCTAATCTCAGACCTCAACTCTTGTTTGAAATAAGGTCACCAGCGCTGACCACGAATACATCTAGATGGCATGTTGTCTCGACTGGAGACATGTCATTACAGCAGGGAGATACTAACCATGGCCATGTGTTCTCATATTGTGATGATGTCAACGTCACCCAAATTCGGGAGATTTAAGGATTTATGAAAAAATTTGCACCCAAATCAAAGACTACATGTGGAAACCTAAAAGGTAGAAGAAACAAGTATAAAATCCCTTGGGCCGATAGAATATTACCCATTCCAAAGCACCAAATTTTGTTCCTCTCTAGTTTCGAATAAAGAAAGACGCTCAATGATCTCCAACAAGAATTTGTTGCTACAATCTGATTTCTAGGTAATTCATAACCCTTTATTTTTTTCTCAATCCATTGTGTCATCACCTGGTGTATATTTTCAAAATGGATACCATTTCAAACCCCAAAAAGTATCAACCTGTTAAGAGAAGACCTGAATTAGATGAACCCTTAATTTATTGAGATAATGTAGTTTACAACCCAACATTATCTTGCCCTGACATAGACCAACTTATCAGTCTAGTACAATAAAAATCCATATACAACCAAGATTATATGAACCTATGGGAGTCGAACCTCATCTACTCTAACATACCGCAGACTTGTAATTTCCCAGGGTCTATTTTTGGTGCATGTCGAAAATTACCTAGCTTCCGAAGGTAGAATATTGTTTGTCGATAAGTAGGGAGCCATTTTTCTTCTATCACCAGAAGCCCTAGCCAAAATTGTTTTCTTCCCACAAGAACCCTCACAGAGTTTACAAGAATATACTTTGGAAGTCACATATCAAACTTTACCCCAAGTTGAAAGAGAAAATTTATTAAGAAGCCTCATAAACCCTAATTCTCCACTACCTACTATTTTGACGAATTTCCCTATTGACATTTTCCCACAAAATATTAATCATGCCCTAACTTCCTTTTGTCAAATTTTTGGTCGAGACCATGAAAAAATAATGGATGATGCCTCCCTTAGAATCTTCTCTTATCTTTTGTCTGTCGACCCCATGGCTCTGCCAAGATGGGATTTTTGCACACTCTTAAAACAATTCACCCAAGTTCAATTAGAAACGTTTCATAGTAGTCGATGCTTCAAGTATTACTCCTACTTTATATACCTCATTCTCTCTTAGAATCATTCTTATTTAAAGGGTTGGGGAATAGAATTCATTGATGAAGAGGGGAATCTCAAGCCTGTAACTGAGTGGCCTCATATTATTAAAAATCACGACGAAAATAAGAGTTTCAATTATTATGTTGATCATTGCATCAAATCCCTATACACCCTTTTTCACAGTTCAACCCCTCTGAGGGTTTTCCCATAAATTAAGCACTTACCTCAATTAAGTAAAGATACCATAACTAAAGATTGGTATCTGGCTCAAAATTCTACTGTCATCGGAATTTATAGTTTCTCAGGAGAAGCTTTTAGACTCCCAACTTTTCTCACACCGAAACTGATGGCCCTAGAGTATATTAGGCAGAGGTTGTCAGCTGATCATTTCTTATTTGGCCAACATAGGAAATAAATCACTTTTACATTACCTCAAGAAGTAGGTCCCTTTCTGGTGCAACAAAGAATATATTTTTCAAGGGCTGAAGAATTACTGAATTTCCTCAATTTCAATAAATAAGACAAGTGGGTGTATGGTCCTCGTGGAATTATCGATGCTTTAAAATCCTCCCATAAGAATGACACGAGAGGAGAAATAGAGACAACTTCAAACCTAGAATCCTGGGAAGAAATCAAAGACGTTTTGGAAAAGGAATCTCTTGATTCATTGATCCTATTTTCTCAAGCTAGTTCAACACCACCTGTTAAAATACAAAAGTTCATGTTGTCAAGCATTCAATCAAAATCAATGAAAAATTAGTCTCAGAGTAAGAATCTTAAAGGGGTATGCATTTAAGACAAAGAAGAAATATTTGTGTTTTTCCTAAGTAAAAAGAAAGGAGCACTACATATAACTCAAGGGGAGACAAAGCTTGAGGGACTACCCATTGTTGTTGATCATTTTCCATCTACTCTACTATCAATGGGATCACTCCAACAAGCCACCACCAACGAAGGAAAATCAGAGAAACCACCCACCATTTTCTCCCATTACAAAGACATAAGAGAATACAACAAGGAATCCCGAAGAGAGTTGAACACCTCAGAAGGAGGAGAGGAAGCTCCATCAACTAGGTTTCTAACAACAACTTCATCAGGAAGGTCTCTTGAATCTGTATTTTTTTGATTAATTAGGTTGGTTTTCATTGATGTTAACCCTTGAAGAAAGTCCAGTAGCAAATTCTGGTAGCCCCAATAGTATGATTAAGGGACTTTAGTTTGATTGATGTATAAATGCATGAATATCAATGAATTTGCAGGTAATACTATTCTAGATGGATAGTATATGTCATGCCATTTCTGGTGATATGTGGAACGTCACATAAACCCTCACGGTTAGAGAGTTACGTCCTTGTGAAGTTGGAGAACCCTCATGAATTATCTAGAATCCCCTAGAAGGTAAAATAAGTCAAATTACTCTAGAAACTACTAGAAGAAGTTGACTAGTCATAGTGGGTGAAACTAGGAGTTAATCATGGGTATAGTTGTTGCAATAAGAAAATAATTAAAAATAAATTAGTTTCAACAAGAAGTTGTGAGTTTGGCAATTATGGTAAAGTAATTGTGATGAGAAGATTGAATAGTCAAAGTGGTTGACCAAGAAATAAATTAAATAATAAAGTGGTTGCAACAAGAAGTTAGTTAGGGGAAAATACTCTATGAATTGAATAATTATATAAAAGTTAGTTGCAACAAGAAGTTTTGAGTAAAGAGAAATTATTTAAATAATAAAGCACTCAAAGTGGTTGTGAAGAAAAATTATTTAAATAATAAAGTGGTTGCAACAAGAAGTGGTTAAGTGGACAAAGTGGTTAAGTGGACAAATTTGGTTAACTGGAAAAAGTGGCTAAGTGAACAAAGATGGTTAAGTGGACAAAGTGGGTAAGTGGACAAAGTGGCTAAGTGGACACTTCTAGAGGAAGCTACTTGGAGAGTATAAATAAGAGAGAAAGGGTCTCCCATTAGTATCCATTGAGCATATTGAATATCTACAAATTACTGAGATAACCAAAAGAGATTTAAGAAGAATTTTAGAGGGAAGGTGAAGTAAAGAAGGACACAATTCAAGGGAGGTGTTAGTCCCTAAAGTTGCACTTGACTGTGAGAGGGCAAGTTAGGGCATCATCGGTTTATTGCAAAGTGTTTAGAAGGTTTTTATAATTTGTTTTTTTGAATAAGGTGGTTGAAAAAATGCTCAAGGTTATAACATAACATGAAAATCAAGATTAGAACATAGCATATCCCATTGAATGAATAAAAGGTAGACAGATAGATGGATTAAACCAATAATAAAAAGAGAAGATGAAGCCTCCAATTTGTCAACTTCGCATAAGACCTTGTCTCAGAATATCATAAAGAAACAACACCATCAGCTTGATATCAAAACTTGGAAATAATTTCCACAGTAAATTTTCACTGTATTAATTAACAATCAAGAAACAAAAAGCATTGCAATCTGAATAATGACTTCAAGCATGAAGAAAGAAAACAGAGTAGAAAAGAGTGTCTAACCATCCATATGCCTTTGCTTTTAAGTGTCAAATAGAATAATAATGCCTTACAATGAGTTTTCAGAATAAGTCCTTTGGATCTCCAATTTTTCAACCTGAACATAGTTTTTCCTTTGCCTATTTAAACTTTCCATAAAACCTCCAGATCCTATCATCTAGTGTACCTTTAATGACTAGATTCGAATAATATCTATCTACTAGGGAAGTTAACTCAAAAAGAGCTTTTACAATCCAAAAAGAGATCATTGCTCAACAACTTGATATTGTATGATCTTGCCATCATTACATTTGATTCTACAAAACAGGGATTAGTTTGATCTAGTCATATAGTTCGAGGTCTTTGCATTTCACAAGCCAAAAACAAGTAGACACTGCCATATTTCCTAGAAAACATTAAAATTTATGATTGTAGCAATCTTCATGAAACCTTTAGGATATAATCACAACAGAAGCTTTAACATTTTTCTGTTTGAGCTTTGTGGTAAGCACGACATTGTGCCAATAGAGTCTGAAGTTTATTTCTTTGAGTTCTTTGAGCAATGCCCTTTGCTTTTTTTTAAACCTTGAATCCTTTCTTGCTGACGATCATTCCATTGTTCTATTTGTGCCTTTTCTTTCTTCAATTGTCTCACTATTTTCTGGAATTCCTTGATCCTTTCTTTATCAGTTCTAATTTTAACCCTGAATTCTGAGCACTCTTCAAAAGGTGCAGGCTCACTCAGATTTAAGGCAACTTTGGGTTCTTTCACTTTAACTTGGTATTTAGAAACCAATCCCGAGCCATGTTCTTCATCAGAACTTGTTGAATCCATGGCTTCAGGCACATCTGATATGTGATATGAGTCTACAAGGTAATCCTTTTTATTCTCAGGAATCTCACTGATACCTTTAGCAATTTCTTTAGCTTTTGCTAATCTGGCTGCAACTCTCGTTACAGGTCTTGTAGATGATGAAAACATTTGTTTACCTTTGTTTACTGGTTTCTTAAGCAATGGAGTTCCTTTTGCCTTTTTCCTGGTACCTGTTTCAGCATCTTCAGAGTGATCTTCTATAACTATGACGTTTTTTTCTTTGATTGATGGATTAAACATGGCTTTTGACTTCAATCTATACTTGTTGGTAACCCTAGTAGAATTCCTTCTAGGTTTTTGAGATGCAGACACACCTTTATCCTTTGTCCTTTTGACTGCAACACCCCTTTTACTGGTTGATGGCGATTCATGCTTGACTGTAGTTTGAGTATTAAAATATTCATTTGAATATTCTTCCCCTTTAACATCTTCCTCAGAAAACATTTTGATTTCTGGATCCAACTTAGGTCTTTCACCTTTGCTATTCCTTGTCACCCTGATATCAGGCATTTCTTATTTAACAGGGGTTTCATCAATTGAAATATTTTGTTTCTGTGTACCAGTCTTTTTTCCTTTGCCTTTCTTCTGTTTGTTGGACTGTGTGTTAGGGTTTAAAGATTGCTTGAGCTAGCTCTAGGGCTTCTTTAATTTTCTCAAAGTAGACATAACTAAAGTCTTAATTAAGACTTGATGAAACAGACTGCTCTTTGCATTGGTGGAGAGTGACTGCACTCTCTTTGACATCTTTGTCAAGCTTTTGAGTAGAAAGTAAGGTAGGTTTAAGGGATAATCGCCATTTAGATGCATTAATATCCTAACGTGGTAAATATAGACTAGTGAAAATCTACCTTAACAGGTGATATACCTGTGGATAACGATCGGAGCAGTGTGCCATTCAGGTCTAATCCAGCTGCAAGGAACTCCCCTTCTCCAATTCGGGTTTTGCTTTTTTGGAAGCAGGAATTGATTGACAAACTCTGTAACCACATGCTCTTTCTTCCACCATCTTTCTCCTCGAACCATCAATCTGCAAGCTTTAGCAATTGTCTATTCTATCACTAGTATCAACATCTTCCCGATCTCCACCTCGTGACCATCAAAGTTCAGTGCAAACTCTATGGAGACCTGCTCATCGTAACCTTGAAAAGTGGTAAGGAATTCAAACCACCTGGAATATCTGAACCTTTGAGCCATCTAAGGATAAGCTTCAAGGAGTTCAACACCCTTGGGTTCTAATTTGACTACCTGTCCGCTCCTCTTAGGCGCCATCAAAACATAATGCTATAACTAGCACGATTTAGATTCTGAATTTTCCACCTGCAATCTGTTAGTATATAATCGTTCTTCCGAGCAAATACCTACGCCTAAAATTCAGCAAAATCAGACATAGAATGCCAGGTTCAATATAATGATCGTTGAGAACTGGACGATTTGAAATGATTCCTTTATGGGTACAGAGCAATCCGATCATGAAACGGTTTGAATCACTAAATGATTCCAAAGCTATTGTGGGACACATGCAAACTCTCAAAACACGATCTGTGTCATCATAATGAAATCTGGGTGACGGGCGCATATCAAGGCATGATTATCTTTGCGCTATGGGAATAAGGCTATTCCCATAGCGCTATTAATGACTTAGCATAATTTGAATTTGTAAAGTTCAAACAAGCATATAAAGTGACACATCATTTAAAACCATGTCTTACAACTCCAAACTTAAATAAATTATTCAAAAACTGAAATGCAAACCATAAGACACTAAAAATAATGATCAAAATCAACTGGAAGAAGATAATGAAGTGCAGGTAGGAAGGTTTTGGGATTAAGGTTTCTACCAATATCAAAATAAAAAATTAGAGACTAACCCTGGCTCCTTCTGGGGATGGAGTTTTGATAATAAACTCCAAGAACTATAGACCAATGCCTTTTCCTTTATCTCTGATTCACTGATATCCCTACATCTGTTAGTCTTTTATTCTCAGCATAACTATAAAAACAAGTCCATTGGGTATATGGAGTCTTTATTGAAAAGAAAACCTATTGTACTAACTAAAAACATGATGAGTCATTAGAGAAAATAATGCTTCAAGAACCTCCCATTCACTGGGCCCCCAAAAGTTTCTGTGTTGTCTAAATTATGCAGGAGAAAAGTGTTATTGTTCATTACCTTGGCTATTTTGAAAGGACCATACCATAGGTTATCGAACTTTCCATGTTTTGCTTTATCCTCTCTCCTGGCATCCCATCTTAACACCAAATATCCCTCATTGAAAATATCTTTCTTAGTTCCCTTATCGAATGTAGCCTTGACTTTTCTCTGGTGAGCAACAACTTTCTGATTCTCCTATTCTCTGACCTGCTGAACTTCAATCATTTGAAAAATTATCCTTTGGATATCACTGGGTTCTTCTAGCTCTTCTTGTAGAAACTTTAAAACTAGCAGGCCCAATGGGTTGGAAGAATAGCTTCTGTCCCATATACCATCTGGAAAGGAGATGCCCCAATAGACTTCTTGTTTCTGATATGATCAACCCAAAGAGAAAACTTTAACTTGGAATCCCATGATTTTTTATTTTCTGCCAATAGTTTTTTGATAATTCTTATCAGACTTTTATTGGAAGATTCTGCCAATCCATTCCCTTGGGGGTAGTAGGGAGTAGAATGAACCAATTTGATACTATACGTATTTCATAATTCAATCATGGAATTCAATTTAAAAGCATGTTCATTATTAGTGACCAATTTTTAAGGACAACCAAACCTGGAAAAAATATATCCTTCTAGAAATTCCATGATTACCTTGTCTGTTTTATTTTGAGTAGGAATTGCTTCAATCCACTTCGTAAAATAATCTGTGGCTGTAAGAATCCATCTATGTTGTCCTGAATATGACGGATTAATCTCTCCAATGAAGTCCAATACCCACTTTTGAAATGGTCCATGGGTGATGATTGGTTTTAGAGGCAAAGATATAAGTTTCTGCTTTCCAGCAAATTTCTGATAGGGTTCACATGCCCTGACCTAAGAAAATATATCTGAGAATAGAACTGGCCAATAATATCCTTCCCTAAGAATATTGAAGGCAGTAGCCTTCCAATGATGATGTCCTACGCAAGCACCATGATGCAGATCATGCGAGATTTGTTTAGCTTCTTTTTCATCCACACACCTCAACAGAAAACCGTTGGGGTCTTTCCAGAACAGGGTCTGATCAACAATAGAGTACTTTACTGCTCTTAACTTTGATGATCTGAATTTTGATTTATCCAACTCTGGGGGATATTGAAAGTTCAACAAAAAAAATATGATATCTTTGTACCATGGTGAAGAAACATACTTGTTGTTTACCTATGAATTTGTTTCTTCAATCTGGATAGAAGAATCTTGTGTCTTGTCTGAAAGATGGTACAACCCAATTGCTTTGCAATTAGATTCTGTCATTAATTTGGCAAGGCCTTGTCCTTTTATCAACTGAGTAGGGTTTATGGTGAGATCATACTCCAAGATTTTTGTTATCCATTTCCCTCGCTTTCCTTCACAATCAGGCTAAACCAATATTTCTTTGACTGCACTCCTTGGGAAAAAAGTTGTAATCTTAGATTGAAGAACATATACTCTGAAGTATTTCAGAGCCTTTACCAAGGCATAGGCCTATTTTTCTATTATAGCATACTTCAATTCAGAGTCTCTGAGGGTTTTGCTAAAGAAGGAGATGGGCTGCTCATATCCTTGTTCATTTCTTTGCAGAAGAACATTAGCTATGGTATTTTCTGATGCAAATGAAAAAATCATGAATTCTTTGGAGTAATCTGGGCTAATTAGAACAGGTGCCTGAACAATAGCCTACTTGATCCTTTCAAAGGATTATCTCGCTTCTGGTATCCACTTAATTTATGCATCCTTTTTCAACATGTCAGTAATGTACTTGACAATCTCTGCAAAGTTAGATATAAACCTCCTTAAAAAATTAATTTTACCAATGAAGGACTGAATAGACTTTTTATTTCTCAGAATGTCTTTTTGTTGGATACCCTTTACTCTTTTAGGATCTATTTTAATACCTTCAGGTGAAACTATGTGTCCTAGAAGCTTTCCTTCTTCCATGGCAAAATGTGATTTTTTGGGATTAAGTGATATAACGTACCTCCTGCACTTCTCAAAGGTTTGCTTCAAGTGCTGTAAATGTTCTTCGTCAGATGCTGAAAATATAGTGATGCCATCAAGGTAAATAACCACAAACCTGTATTTCTCCCCAATGAAAGCGATGTCCATATCCCTTTGGAATGTGGCTCCTGCGTTCATCAATCCGAAAGGCATCTTTTCATACATAAAAGTGCCCCAAGGAGTGGTAAAATATATATTCTTTTTGTCCTCTTCCATTACTGATATTTGATTTTACCCTGAGTATCCATCAAGCATAGATATTCTCTTTGCGCCAACAACTCTTTGTAAGATATAATCCATTTTTGGTAATGGATAATTGTCTTTCAAAGAGCACATGTTTAGATTCCTGAAGTCCACACAGAGACTTATCTCTTAGTTCTTCTTCCTGGTAGGTACAAGGTTGGCTACCCATTCTGAGTATCTCAGTGGCACTATGATTTTTGCTTCCAACAACCTTTTCAGCTCCTTTATATTATAAGTAAAAGTAAAGGATTAAATTGCCTGAAATTTTGCTTAACGGGTTTTGATCCAGGTTTCAGATGAATTTTGTGTTGAATAATCTCTGTATCAAACACTTTCAAATCTTCATAAGACTAGGAAAATATATCTGAATATTGTTTCATTAATTCAACATACACTTCTTTCTATTTTTGTGATAGTTTTCTAAATATTTTGACCAACCTGGGGTTTGCATCTGGACTAATGTCACAGTCCACTACATCTATTTCTTTTGTTTAGATAAAAACCTTCCTGGAAACATCATTATGATCAAACAACCTCTCTCGTGGAACCAAACCTTTGGGCAGATGGTTTGTCTTCAGTTAAATGATTTTCTGGCCAACAATAGTATCTTGAAGGACTTCTGTAGCATTTATTTTTACTTCACCATTTTCGTCATCTTGATCTATTGAAATGTTAGAAAACTCTTCAATAGTTTTCAAAAATATTTGAATTTCCTCATCGTCTTTAAAAACCTGCCAATGTTTTATATTATCTGGTATTGAGGGTTTGTGTCTGACTTCAACTTCGAACTTCAGATTAGGAAACATCAGAGTTTTAAAGTTGCTAGCTTCAAGTGCCAAAGAGTCAGCCTGCTGATTTAAATTTCTGTGCACAAAAGTAATATTGAATGCTAAAAAGAAATTATCCACATAATCCCACTCCTCATTTCTATATTGTTTTAACCTTTGCTATTTGGTTTGATATATATTCTTGATCTGGTGAATAATAAGTTCTAAATCTCCAAAAACAGACAACTTATCTATACCCATATCTCTAGCATCTTTCAAACCTAATAGCAAGACTTCATACTCACTGATGTTATTAGTGGCGTCAAATTCAAGTTTATATGGCATAGGAATAACCTCCTTGGTAGGAGAAATGAAGACAATGTCATCTCTAGAACCTTCTTTAGAACATGCTCCATCAAAATACATTTTCCAAACAAAATTGTCTTTACTATCTCCAACTGTAATTGTTGTCTTTCTGATTGATACTTCTGCCATCTCATCACTCATATGAAAAATAGAAGAACCAAGATCATCTTCTACAACATATATAGGATGATTAATGGGATTATTGTGATCACTTACCAAATAAGACAATCTAACTTCTCTGTATAATATACGTTGTTCCCCACCAAAAATAGGTATGGTTGCATAGTTAAGGTCCATATGTAGAGTACCACCTACCTTTTTGGCCCAAGATCTTGAAAGAAGCATTCCAAATTTTGGTGGAATGTCAGCCACAATAACATCTAATACCACACTTTTCATAGGTAATTGGGAAAGAGTAACAACCACATCTTTCATAACTTCAAGGCATTTGACTTTCTTGGAGTCAAAAGAATATAGATCATGATATGGTCTAGTAATGTCCAACCCTAATTCTTCCATCACCACCTTAGGCATGACATTATGCGAGGCACCATAATCCATTAAGTAGTTGTGCAATATCTTGTCATGGAAATTTAATGAAATGTAGAATGGTGGAGAGGCATCAATTCTATCTTCAATGTGAGGTCCAATAGTTACAACAGGGTTTTCATCCTATAGATTGATTGTATCTGAAAAGGTGACATGAGCTGGAGCCTATAGAGCCTTGAGGACAGTCTTTCTGAAGGGTTCTATTTTCATGAGTTCTAATAATGGCACTGGATTCTTGATTTTGTTGATTTTGTGTTCTAAACTGAAAGCATAAACGTTTCTGTCCGGTTCCTTTATGTCAATAGTACTGTCCTTGGCAGGTTGTTTCAATGGTTGATCAACTTGAATCTTGGGACTACCTTTGATAATTCATGTTTTAACTAGAGTACTGGACTTCTTTGTGGAAATAGGTGTATCTACTTTAGGTGCATTCGAACCAGATCTGAGATTGTATTTTTTTCTTTTAGGTTCCTGTTGGATGATCTCATCTTCATCCCCTTCCTCAAACTGGTTTGCAATCAAAGTATCTTCATAATCCTGTTGTGTCACATGTAGAGGAGATGATTCAGAATCATTCAAATGAATTGCAGGGTCTTCTTCTGTATCATCTTCATCCTCCTCCTCATCTACTACATTATTCTGGAAAGGAGGCAAAACCTTTTGATCATCTTGGTTTTTTCTTTCTCTTGGTAAGATTTGAGGTACATTGTTTGGCCTCCTGAACTGATTTGGATTTTTGTAACCACCTTCCTGTGCAGGTCTACTGGGTTGATTTTTTTCCATCTTCAACCTTTCCATTTCAAATGTCAGAGTTTTCAGCATCTTAGCCATTTCATCCATTTTAGAATTAGATGTTGAATTAGAAGATGAAGGCAACTCTTCCTTTTGCTTTTTCCTATCTCTATCACTTCTAGACTTCAATTTGTCTGCTGCTAATATGTTTGATTCTACCTCGATAGCAACATCTTGCATCAGGATGAGGGTAGTAGCTCTTCTTTCCCTAAGCAACAAGGAAAATTCAGCATCAAATGCATTGACAAAAGTGATTTTAGCTGATGTCTCTGAAGGTTTAATCTCCTCTGGAATTTTACCATACATCTGGTTGAACCTTTTGTAAAATTAGGTATTGATTCACCTTGTTTCCTCCTTAAAGCACCGAATTCGGTAATTTAGTATAAAAAGTCTTTCTTATCTACCCAGTGTTTAAGAAAGGCATCATATAAGGCTACGATATCAACAATTGAATTAGGAGGCAAACTCCTGAACCACTTTCTTGCTTCCCCATTTAGACTCTGTACGAATAATCTCATCCACACATTAGAATGCTCTACATTGAAATTATCTGCAAAACTATAAAATGAACTCAAATGCTCTTTAGCAGTAACTGCTCCATTTCCATTGAATCTGGGAAAGTATCTCATATAATCGTTTGGTGGAAATTCATACATGACTTGTGGAAGAACCAAAGGGGCATACCTTGCTGCAACTATTTCATCCATTCTGTCTGCAACCATATTAGCTATTTTTGGTGCTTTGGGAGTAAGCAAGATTGGTGATGTTGGAGGTGAAAATGTTCCTTGTGTATTACAACTTATTTGTACTATCACTGAGTCTTGATCTTTAGCAGAAAAGGATTTCTCTTCTGGACTATGATCAGATAATGGGCTAAGAAATAGAGGATTCTCAAAAGAAAAATAATGTGATTTAAAATCCTCAGATGAGAGAGATTCNGCTGCAACTATTTCATCCATTCTGTCTGCAACCATATTAGCTATTTTTGGTTCCTTGGGAGTAAGCAAGATTGGTGATGTTGAAGGTGAAAGTGTCCCTTATGTATTACAACTTATATGTACTATCACTGAGTCTTGATCTTTAGCAGATAAGGATTTCTCTTCTAGACTATGATCAGATAATGGGCTAAGAAACAGAGGATTCTCAAAATAAAAATAATGTGATTTAAAATCCTCAAATGAGAGAGATTCAAGAGATGACAAAGGTGTCTTTGGTTCACTCTTAATATCTGTGCTATGACCTCTCGAAGTTTTAGTGATAGGAAAAATGTCTGAATATTCCTGTTTAATGAGTTCAGTAAGTAACTTCCACTTTTCTAGATTTAATTCTTAAATAGTTGAAGGGAATGAAACTGTAGCAGGCTCAATAACATGTTTAATTTCACTTTCAGGATTCACCTCTTCATCTACTTGGGTTTTGGTGATTTCAGAGGATTTTCCTTGAGAAATTTTTGGAGACAATTTTCCTTTTAAGAGTAAAGACTGTCTAGAAAGAACTTTGGGTTTTCTTAGTAACTTTTCAGGATCTGGAACTGCTGCAACAGGCTCAGGATCTGGATTTTTCCTGGTTACTGGTCTCTTATTAGATGATGAAGAAGTTAGAGGAGTTTTAGGTCCTTTACCTTCTCTTTTAGGAGCTATAATTACCTTAGAGGAGTCGTCGGGTGAATAATCACAGTCTTAAATAATGTCCAAAATCTTGTTCACCATCAAGATCTAAATCTAAACTTGTCATTTCCCCAGGGAAGATATCCTCGTTTCTTCGTCCCCGGCGCCGGCACCAAAAATTTTAGTCCCTAAAGTTGCACTTCACTGTGAGAGGGAAAGCTAGGGAATCATCGGTTTATTGCAAAGTGTTTAGAAGGTTTTTATAATTTGGTTTTTTGAATAAGGTGGTTGAAAATTGGCTCAAGGTTATAACATAACATGAAAATCAATATCAGAACATAGCATATCCCATTGACTAAATAAAAGGTAGACACATAGATGGATTAAACCAATAATAAAAAGAGAAGATGAAGCCTCCAATTTGTCAACTTCACATAAAACCTTGTCTCAAAATATCATAAAGAAACAAGACCATCAGCTTGATATCAAAACTTGAAAATAATTTCCACAGTAAATTTTTCACTGTATTAATTAACAATCAAGAAACAAAAAGCATTGCAATCTGAATAATGAATTCAAGAATGAAAAAATAAAACAGAGTAGAAAAGAGTGTCTAACCATCCATATGCCTTTTCTATTAAGTGTCAAATTGAATAATAATTCCTTACAAGGAGTTTTCAGAATAAGTCCTTTGGATCTCCAATTTTTTGACCTGAACACATTCTTTCCTCTGCCTATTTAAACTATCCATAAAAACTCTAGATCCTATCATCTATTGTACCTTTAATGACTAGATTCGAATAGTATCTATCTACTAGGGATGTTAACTCAAAAAGATCTTTTACAATCCAAAAACAGATCATTGCTCAACAACTTGATATTGTATGATCTTGCCAGCATTACATTTGATTCTACAAAATAGGGATTAGTTTGATCTAGTCATACAGTTCGAGGTCTTTGCATTTCACAGGCCAAAAATGAGTAGACACTACCATATTTCCTGGAAAACATTAAAATTATGATTGTAGCTATCTTCATGAAACCTTTAGGATATAATCACAGCAGAAGCTTTAGCATTTTTCTGTTTGAGCTTTGTGGTAAGCACGACATTGTGCCAATAGAGTCTGAAGTTTATTTCTCCGAGTTCTTTGAGCAATTCCCTTTGCTCTTTTTTATTCTTTTTTAAACCTTGAATCCTTTCTTGCTGACGAGCATTCCATTGTTCTATTTGTGCCTTTTATTTCTTCAACTGTCTCACTGTTTTATGGAATTCCTTGATGCTTTCTTTATCAGTTCTGATTTTAACCTTGAATTCTGAGCACTCTTCAAAAGGTGCAGGCTCATTCAGATTTAAGGCAACTTTGGGTTCTTTCGCTTTAACTTGGTATTTAGAAACCAATCCCGAGCTCTGTTCTTCATCAGAACTGGATGAATCCATGGCTTCAGGCACATCTGATATGTGATGTGAGTCTACAAGGTAATCCTTTTTATTCCCAGGAATATCACCGATACCTTTAGCAATTTCTTTAGCTTTTGCTAATCTGGCTATAGCTCTCGTTACAGGTCATGTACATGATGAAAACATTTGTTTACCTTTGTTTACTGGTTTCTTAAGCAATGGAGATCCTTTTGCCTTTTTCCTGGTACCTTCTTCAACATCTTCAGAGTGATCTTCTATAACTATGCCGCTTTATTCTTTGATTTATGGATTAAACATGGCTTTCGACTTCAATTTGTACTTGTTGGTAACACTAGTAGAATTCCTTCTAGGTTTTTGAGACGCAGACACACCTTTATCCTTTGTCCTTTTGACTACAACACCCCTTTTACTGGTTGATGGCGATTCATGCTTGAATGTAGTTTGAGTATTAAACTCTTCATCTGAATCTTCTTCCCCTTTAACATCTTCCTCAGAAAACATTTCGATTTATAGATCCAACTTAGGTATTTTACCTCTACTATTCCTCGTCACCCTGATATCAGACATTTCTTCTTTAACAGGGGTTTCATCAATTGAAATATTTTGTTTCTTGTAACAGTCCTTTTTCCTTTGCCTTTCTTTTGTTTGTTGGACTGTGTGTTAGGGTTTAAAGATTGCATGAGCCAGCTCCAGGGCTTCTGTAATTCTCTCAAAGCAGACATAACTAAAGTCTTAATTAAGACTTGATGAAACAGATTGCTCTTTTCATTGGTGGAGAGTGACTTCACTCTCTTTGAGATCTTTGTCAAGCTTTTGAGTAGAAAGTAAGGTAGGTTTAAGGGATAATCGCCATTTAGATGCATTAATATCCTAATGTGGTAGATATAGACTAGTGAAAATGTACCTTTGCAGGTGATATACCTGTGGATAACAATCAGAGCAGTGTGCCATTCAGGTCTAATCCAGTTATGAGGAACTCCCCTTCTCCAATTCGGGTTTTGATTTTATGGAAGCAGGAATTGATTGACAAACTCTGTAACCACATGCTCTTTCTTCCACCATCTTTCTCCTCCAACCACCAATCTGCAAGCTTTAGCAATTGTCTGTTCTGTCACTAGCATCAACATCTTCCCGATCTCCACCTTGTGACCATCAAAGTTCAATGCAAACTCCATGGAGACCTGCTCATCATAACCTTGAAAAGTGTAGAGACCTAATTTAATTAAATCCAAAAATTCATACAATTAAACATAAAATTTCAAACATAGAATTTCTTTCAGTGCGTAAATAGTTCATTTAGCTTCATATAGGGATATAATATTCAGCAGAATTTAAAATTTATCTACAACATGAAAATAAATCAGCAAATTCATAAATAAAATACCTCCTTCTGATGCTAATTCCCGCTGATATGGTTGTCCTTTCCCTGGTGCCTTGCCCAGCCTGATGCACTAACAAAACTCTGCCCAATCCGACTAACCACCCAGCCAACTAGGAGCAGCCTGTCCAACCCCTAGCTCTAGGATACCGAAAGGAATCCTGGCCCCCATGCCCAAAACCCCCAGCAACTCGATGCCCCCTGCAATGGTTCACCAAAAACCCCCATAACCAAACTCCTCCAACCAGACAATATGCCATAGAACTCTATGCCACAAAAATACATGCCACAGAAAATACAGTGCTCCTCCAAAATGATTCCTTTCCCCAAAATAATCCCCCTTTTTCCATTTCTCGTAGGACTCTTCCGTCATATCCCCCCTTCATTAATTTCCTTATCTCCTCCTTTATTACCTTATCCCCTTCTTTATTATCTTATCCCCTTCTTTATTATCTTATCCTTAATTTAATGCTTCATTTCCCCCCTGCA
>SNQJ01S0004193.1:67192-118456 GCA_010110895.2 Picea sitchensis | reverse complement strand
GTTGTTGACTAATCCAAAATTAGTCATGTGAGACTAAAGTAAAGTTTGATGAAAATGATAGTCTCTTGTTGTTAAAGTTAAGGAAGGTTTGTATGTATGTGATCATATACACCAGGTCTATTAGAGAGTAGAGAGTTACAAATCAGATTTGGGTTATGAAATTGATGAGGGATTTTGGTTGAGGTATGTTGATGAAGTTATTGGTACATATAGAGGTCGTACCACAGTGAGGTTCTAGCACATGGTTTGAGGTACAAACTTGTGGAATAGTGTTTGATGTATATGTGATGAGATCAGATTGGTTGATGAGTAGACAGTGACAGATTTGATAGAACAGGTTGTGACTATGACATATTCAAATTCTACATTTGGCACTTATATTCCAGGGCGGTTGGACATGGCAAGGATAGGTGGTTGTAGCCACCTTCTGGTTGTAGCCGGAGAACATAGGGGGTTTTAGCCTCCTTCTGGTTGTAGCCATAGAATTGGGGAGTTGGAGCTTCCCTCGGGTTAGAGCCTCCTTCCAGTTGGAGCTAGAAAACAAAGGAAGTTGGTGCTTCCAATGAATGTAATTCGTAAAGACAAATAAGAAAAAACATTATTTGGTTTTATCCTGCATTGGGTTTCCATGTAAAAATACTGGTGTACTGTGTATGTGTATGATTGTTCATTTTTTCATTGTTTGTTTACTCTACAATTATTGGATGATAATTCTATATTGATCATAAAGATAAATGACACTTGCATACTTTGGTTAAAATGATCACAAATATCTATTACTGATTCACCCCCCTTCTCAGTAATCCAACAATTGGTATCAGAGTAGGTTCCTTCATAAATTAGTTTAAACACTGAAAGGTAGATCATGGAGAGAAACAATATGCATAAAAATGGAATACCACGGTTTGATGGACATAAATATGCATTCTGGAGCAGAAGGATGAAAACATATGTACATGCACAGGGATTTGAAGTTTGGAAATCAGTTGTAGATGGATACAAAGAACCAGCAGTTTCGCCAAGAAATGAAAATAGAAAGAAACTTAGTCTAAATAATTCCAAATCCACAAATGCACTTCTGAATGGTCTTTGTGATTCAGTATATAACAAAGTTATACATTGTAAATCCGCTAAAGAGATTTGGGACAAACTTCAAAATATTTATGAAGGAGATTCAAAAGTCAAAGTGGCAAAGCTTCAAACTTATAGAGGCCAATTTGAACAACTAAAGATGAAGGAAGATGAGAATATTGTAGATTACTTCTTATCAATTGATGAAACAATGAATGCAATCATAGGTTTGGGAGAAAAAATTGAAGAATATGTAATTGTTCAAAAGGTACTAATATCTCTTCCTATGATATTTGATCCTAAGATATCAGCCCTAGAAGAAAGAGCAGATCTAGACTCAATAAGCATGGATGAAGTACATGGAATCTTCACAGCCTATGAAATGAGAATTGAATAGTAAAATCCAGGTATAAAAGAAGAAACATTCAAAGCATCAAAAAGGTCAAATCAAAAGGACAAGAAAAAAAAAAAAATATAGCAACAACCGTGACATCTCGGAAGACGTTAAAGAAGTGGCCAACTTTGTCAAAAGATTGAAAAAGGGAATCAACGAAAGATATAAAGGTAAGATTCCATTTATTTGTTCTAATTATGATGGTATTGGTCATTTTTCTAACAAATGTCCTCATAAGAAAAATAAAATAAATGATGAATATGATTCAAATAACAAACAAACATATAAAGGAAAAAGAACCAAAAAGAAAGTCTTCAAGAAAAGTTCTTGCACCAACGAAGACAACTCCTCATCAGATGTAGATGAAGTCAGTGAAAGTGAGAAAAAAAGAGTTCTATTCATTTCAATATAAGATTCTAATAAAGAAGACACTGAATAAGAATATGAAGAGGTAGATGTTGACTATCGAGAAAATAAATTGAGTGCTATAGAATTTATAAAAAGAGAAAAGAAGAAAAACAAGAAGCTCCAAGTAAAACTAGACAAGAAAGAAGACACTCAAGAACTAGAGAAGATCATGGAATTGAAGGTTCAAATAGAAGAAAATAAAATAATTGAAGAAGCACTCAAAGAACAATTCGAAGAAAGAGACATGATCATTGGAAATTTGGAAGCAAAGATTGTCACATTGAGAAAGGATCTTCAAAAGAAAAATATGCAAAACAACTCAAAAGTTTTGGATGGCATTATTAGCAGTCAAATGCCTAATCATGACAAGTCTGTACTTGTATACAATCAGACAAAAAATGGATCAATCTCAAAAATGACAGATCAAGAAAGATATCCAAAAATCTATGCAGAAATCATCAGACGGGATAGGAAGTTCTACAAGGAAGATCATAGGGACATTTCTCCATTGAGAAGATTTAGATTTTAGAATCAACGAAAGTCGGAAACAAACAGGCCTCGAGAAGAAGGATTCATACGAGTAACTCATTTTAGAATATATTCAACTCCCAGGTACCAAACTATCTTTTTTGGTTTATGTTATGCATGAACTAATTTTGGACATAAAGTTGTAAATTGCAGAGCTAATAGCAGGAACATAAACAACTTTGAAAGTCATATACAAAATGGTTATCCAATAAGGCTTAGTGAAACAAAGAGAATATGCTACAACAAGTTTGAATCATTGAACACTGAAGTGGAATTCTACAAGTGCAACAACTTTGGACATATGGCCAAAGATTGTAGAATGGCAGTCCCTCCTAGAGAATCACAACAGTCACAGACAGAAACCCCGGAAGAGAACATGGATAATAAAGCAGAATCAATATAGAAATGAAGAATGTACACTTTCTCTACAAGCTAAGCATAAGAAACGTTTTTGGTACGTTGACAATGGTTTTTCAAAACACATGACAGGTGATGAATACAAGTTTCTTGCATTAAGAAAGGAAAGATATGGATTAATCGCTTTTGGAAATGATGACTCAGCTAGAATAATTGGAAAAGGCCCAGTCAGAATTGGAAACAAGAATACCAAGGAATAAAATTCTCTACTAGTGGAAGATATGAAACATAATATTCTAAGTGTAAGTCAAATGTGTGACCAAGGTCATAAGATTACATTCGATTCACAGATGTGTGAGATAAGAAAATCATGTTCAGGAAAATTGATTGTAACAGTTGCAAGAATTTCAAGCAACATATATGTACTAAGTGAAATTGGAAATGAAAAGTGTTGTCTAGGAAAGGAAGATAAAGGTTGGATATGGCACAGAAGAATGGGTCACATAAACTTCGATAACCATGTTAAAGTCAGAAAAAGGAACCAGTCAGAGAAATTCCCCAGATCACAAAACAAAAGAACACATTATGAAAGAATTTTCAATGAGGAAAACAAACAAAGACTAGGTTCAAATCAAAGGAATACTCAACGAAAAGACCACTAGGAATTGTGCATACTGATCTAGTTGGACCAACTTGAACAAGGAAATGGTTGAAAATGAAATGAATAAATCACAAGCATTTGAAAACTTCAAGATTTAGAAGGAAATGGTTGAAAATGAAATGGATTCAAAAATCAAATGTTTGAGATATGATAATGGAGTAGAGTTTAATTCAAATGAATGCATGTTTTTCTGCAGGAATCATGGAATAAAAAGGCAATTCTCTGTTGCTAGGAAACCTCAATAGAATGGAGTTGTTGAAAGAAATAACATGACAATACAGGTAATGGCTCGAACAATGTTAATGGATTTAAAATTGACAGATGTTTTTTGGACAAATGTAGTGCATACTACAGTTCACATTCAAAATAGAGTAATTCTCATAAACAACATTGAAAAAACTCCCTACGACCTATGGAAAGGAATACCAACAAATGTGAAGCACTTCAGAGTGTTTGGAGAAAATGCTACATCAAAAGATAAGATGGAAGAATGGGAAAGTTTGAATCTCAGGTGGACAAAGGTATACTTGTTGGTTACTCAAGGACAAGGAAATCATACAAGTGTTACAATCCGAGGTGGAACAAAGTTGTGGAAATCAATGTAACAGTTGATGAAATAGGTGGATGAAAATTAAAGGAAGAATAAAACGAATCACTGGAACAGGTTTATGAAGAAGAAGCAAATGATGAAGAAGAAGTAGAAGGGGAATATGAAGAAGATCAGACAGTGGTAGAAGATCAATTTCAACAAGTGCCTCCAAATACACCTAGGAAACAGGTACAGAAGAATCATCATTCAGATTAGATTATTGGAAACAAGGCTGCAAGAGTTGAGACTAGAAGAAGAATTGTGTTCACCAGAACAACTGCACCTAGAAATCTTATCTACGATTGAACCAAGCAGTTTTGAACAGGCCAACAAGGATGAATTCTAGAAAAAGGCCATGAATGAAGAATTGGATCAAATAGAGAAGAATGACACTTGGGAATTGGTTCCAAGACCAAGGTACAAGAATGTTATTGGCACAAAGTGGGTTTTCAGAAACAATTGAATGAACATGGACATGTTACAAGGAACAAAGATAGATCAGTATGTAAAGGATACACACAGGTTGAAGGGATCGACTTTGAAGAGATGTTTTCCCCAGTTTCTAGAATGGAAGCAATCTGATTGATCTTAGCTTATGCATGCTCCAAGAATATTAAAGTGTATAAGATGGGTGTGAAATCAACCTTTCTGAATGGGGAACTTGAAGAAGAAGTCTACATTGAACAACCAAAAGGATTTCAACTATCAGAGAATGTGGATTATATGTGTAGGTTGAACAAAGCCTTGTATGGTCTAAAAAAGGCTCCTAGAGTATGGTACTCTAGACTAGATAAATATCTACAACAAGCAAGGTTAAGAAAAAGAAGTGCAGACAACAACCTCTACATCAAGGTAACTCAAGAGAGTATTTTATTAATTGAATTTTATGTTGATGATATAATTTTTGGAAGTGATGATGATAGTTTAAGCTAGAAATTTGCAAACGATATGCAGAATGAATTTGAAATTTCATTACTTGGAGAACTATCCTTCTTTCCGAGTCTTCATATATGTCAAAGCAACCAAGAAATTTTTGTTTCTCAAACTAAGTATATCAAGGAAATGCTAAAGAGGTTTTGAATGGAAGATTGCAAACCAGTTAACACTTCTACGAAAACCAGTTGCAAGTTGAGCAAAGATGATGATTCAAATTTTACAGACCAGGGGCAATACAGGTCAATGATTGGAAGCTTAATATATGTGACAACATCTAGACCAGATGTAATGCAAGAAGTTGGACAGGTGGCATGATTTCAAGAAACACCAAAGGAATCACATGTCTTAGTAGTGAAGACGATTTTCAGATATCTCAAGGGAACACAAGAGTTTTGATTATGGTATCCAAAAGAAAAGGATCTATCACTTATTTCCTACATAGATGCAGATTGGGTAGGTTGCATTGATGATCGATGAAGCACCAGTGAAGCAGAATTCTACTTGAGTGAGTGTTTGGTATCTTGGCTAAGAAAGAAACAATCATCAATATCATTATCTATAGCTGAAGCAGAGTATATTGCAGCAGCATCATGTTGTACACAAGTTCTATGGATGAAACAAACTCTGACATATATATAGGTTGAGTATGATGAACCCATTCTAATCTATTGTGATAATACAAGAACCATCAGTATCTCAAAGAACCCGTTGATGTACTCCGAGATGAAGAACATTCCAATAAAGTATCACTTTCTATGGGAACATGTTGCAGAGAAGAATATCAAAGTTTAAAATGTGAGAACAAAAGAACAAGTGACATATATTTTTACAAAACCTCTTCCAAGGGAAGCCTTTGAGTATCTTCATCAAAGACTCAGAGTAATTTCTACTCCAAAATGAATTATTTTCAATTCTTATCTTATATATCTTAGATTTACACGAGGAAGCACCATAAAGAGGACAATTAATGTTGGGGTGAGCAGTTTCAAGAAGAGTTCAGTCAGGGGGAGTAGCTCCAAGGATAGTTTAGTAAGGGAGAGTAGCCTCGAATGGAAAGTAACCTTTTCCATTGATGTAAAAGGGGGAGATATTTATCAAATGCATGATAGAGAGTTAGATGTTTGGAGAGAGAGCACAAAGGCATGGTTCAAGGGGGAGAGATGGTCACAGGGAGAGAATGAGTGACATGACTTTAGTATTGCATCATATTGTCTCCATCAAGGCCAAAGGGGGAGATTGTCAATTAATTAGGTTGGTTTTCTTTGATGTCAACCCTTGAAGAAAGTCTAGTAGAAAATTCTGGTAGCCCCAACAGTATGATTAAGGGACTTCAGTTTTATTGATGTATAAAGGCATGAAGATCAATGAATTTATAGGTAAGACTATTCTACATGGATAGTATATGTCATGCCATTTCCGGGGATATGTGGAACATCACATAACTCTTCACAGTTAGAGAGTTATGGAATTGTGAAGTTGGAGAACCCTCCCAAGTTATATAGAATCCCCTAGAAGGTGAAAGAAGTCAAATTACTCTAGAAACTCCTAGAAGAAGTTGATTATTCAAAGTGGGTGAAACTAGGATTTAATCATGGGTATAGTTGTTGCATTAAGAAAATAATTAAAAATAAATTAGTTGCAAGAAGAAGTTGTGAGTTTGGTAATTATGGTAAAGTAGTTGTGATTATAAGATTGAATAGTCAAATTGGTTGAACAAGAAACAAATTAAATAATAAAGTGGTTGCAACAAGAAGTTAGTTAAGGGAAAAGAATCTATGAATTGAATAATTATATAAAAGTTAGTTTCAACAAGAAATTTTGAGTAAAGATAAATTATTTAAATAATAAAGTAGTCAAAGTGGTTGCAACAAGAAGTGGTTGAGTGGAAAAAGAGGTTAAGTGGACAAAGTGGCTAAGTGGACAAAGTTGGTTAAGTGGAAAAAGTGTCTAAGTGAACAAAGTTGGTTAAGTGGGAAAAGTGACTAAGTGGACAAAGTGGTTAAGTGGACAAAGTGGCTAAGTGGACAAAGCGGTTAAGTGGATACTTATAGAGGAAGCTACTTGGAGAGTATAAATAAAAGAGAAAGTGTCTCCCATTAGTATCCATTGAGAATATTGAATATCTACAAGTGACTGAGGTAACCAAAGGAGATATAAGACAAATTTCATAAGGAAGGTGAAGTAAAGAAGGATGAAATTCAAGGGAGGATAAATTCTTTTGATGATGCTTTCTAAGGTATGTTATTTATAGGTCATCTCACCATTTTCGCAATAAATTTTTTTCTAGAATGATTCAAATAGTGAAATATGGAGGATGTTGAGAAAACATATCCAAGTAACTGTGATAAAAATTTCATATTGTGGGTCGTTTTATTTTGGGAGTTACACTTCGTGGAAAATAGGGTTTGTGTCAAGTCCTAAAACTAGTCTAAAATATGTGTTTCGAGTAAAAACGTCATAACTTCTTCATAACAGATAAAAATTAAGTAAGAAAAAATGTATTCGTTAGAGAACAATCTTTAGTATGTTGCTTACAATTTCCAGATCCATACATAAAATATTTCGTGCAGGGCATTCTCTACAAGTTCTCTCTCTAGAATAAGCCATAATTCAACAAGGTATGCCATTTTTGCTATAAATCCTTTTCTGGGAGGTTCCAAGCAGTGAAACCTAGAGGAATTGCAGACAAGACACTAAAGAACATTTTGTACTATTTCCATATCTGTATTCATTACAGGTACATATTTATGATTATTTCAAGTTAGGGTTGTTGACTAATCGAAAATTAGTCATGTGAGACTAAAGTAAAGTTTGATGAAAATGCTAGTCTCTTGTTGTTAAAGTTAAGGAAGGTTTGCAGGTATGTGATCATATACACCAGGTCCGTTATAGAGTTACAAATTAGATTTGGATTGTGAAATTGATGAGGGCTTTTGGTTGAGGTATGTTGTTGAAGTTATTGGTATAGATAGAGATCATATAACAATGAGGTTCTAGCACATGGTTTGAGGTACAAAACTGTGGTATAGTGTTTGAGGTATATCTGATGAGATCGGAATGGTTGATGAATATACAGTGACAGATTTGATAGAACATGTTGTGACTGTGACATATTAAGTTTCTACATTTGGCACTTATATTTCAGGGCGGTTGGATGGGGCAAGGACAGGTGGTTGTATCCACCTTCCGGTTGTAGCTGAAGGACATAGGGGGTTGTAGCCTCCTTTCGGTTGTAGCCATAGAATTGGGGAGTTGGAGCTTCCCTCAGGTTGTAGCCTGAAAATAGGGGGTTGGAGCCTCCTTCCATTTGCAGCTGGAAAACAAAGGAATTTGGTGCTTCCAATGAATGTAGTTCTTAAAGAAAAATAAGAAAAAACATTATGTGGTTCTCTCCTTCATTGGGTTTCCACGTAAAAATATTGGTGTATTGTGTATGTGTATGATTGCTCATTTTTTCATTATTTATTTACTCTGCAATTATTGGATGATAATGCTATATTGATCATAAAGATAAATAACACTTGCATATTGTGGTTAAAAGGATAAAAAATATATATTACTGCTTCACCCCCCCTCTCAGTAATCCAACAACTTTGTTGGGAAAAAATGTACAAAAACCACTTTCTCCGACAGACTGTAAGATTACTCAGATCAAGTTCAAGACTAAGGACATGAAATCTCCTGAATTTGTTTATTTTCATTGACAAGTTAGTGAGATGTTATATAAAGGAGTGTTGCAATCTTCTCCAAGTGAAAGGTAAATGAAAGAAATTGGGCTTAAAATACACAAACATTTGAGGCAAGAAAGGATATTTATTAATGATAATAAAACTAAGATGGATGATTTGGAAAAGAAGATAGTAGCGCTAGGCATAGATCTTAAAGATCCCAAAGTGTTTGAAGATATGGTAAAGAAAAAGGATACATATATCAAGCCCCTGATGAAGAAGCTACACATGCCTGAGGCTCAACACATTCAAACACTGGAATTATAAGCTAGCTTCAAAGAAAAGGAGAAATTGTTTTTGCAGCTAAAAGGAAAGAGGAAGAGAATGTACAATTTCTTTGGGAAGATAAAATTTTGAGAACCGAGAATGAGTTGTTGAAAAATCATCAGAGTCCTATGACTCAAGCCTCTATATAGGGAGAGGAGTTGGTCGAAATCACATATCCAACATAAGTATTAACCAAAGTAATTTTTTATCTTAGTGTAAAGGAAAAGGAATTAGGTTCTCTCAACACATAGCTGAAGAATAAAACTTCCAAAATCATAGAGTTGGAGGAGCAGGGTAAAAGCAGAGAAGTGTTAATTTCAAAACTGAATGTAGAAAAGGATGAAGCTCTAAAACTGATAGAAAGGTTACATATCAGAACCACATGGAATCCTCCATTAAAGGAAGCTAAGCATGAAATCTAGGACCAAATAGCCAACCTGTTAAACGCCAATTGGGCACAATTCTCCCTAGTAGGAGATGAGTTGGAGCTTATTAATGTGTCCCAGGTTGATATAGCTCGAGTGAAAGATGAATTGGAGAACAAAATTGACCTTGCTAAAAAAATTATCAAATTCTTGAATGGGAAAACCAAAGACCATATTCAATATCTACATATCAAAGATAGGACTGACATTTTCAATGACGCCAAAAAAGTCCTTACAAAAAGGAGGCAACTGCAGAATGAAAAAGATAGGATGAAGGAGATGGCGAATTACGTATCATATTTCAAAGAAATATTCAAGGGCCTCATCATTTTGGGACTACCCCTCTCTTGGGACGGAAATGGAGACATTTACTCTGAGAAAACATATACAAATCTGCTGGAGCATAAAATAAATGACGACATATGGTTTGACAAGTTAACAAGAGTCTCGATGGGCCAGGGTATCATGGAGTTACTACCACCAGACTTCAAGATCATCCACTAGATGAAATAAGTCTTCAATAACCTACCTCAACCCTCTTACGAGACATATACCAACCTTGACGAGATCGTTCAAAATATGATTAAGATCAACTATCCTATCGGAAATTCATGGCATTACATGTGTTAGTTGCTCAAGATTTCCACTAGTAGGCAAGGTGGGGCAAGTGGTTCTCACCACATCTAGTAAAGAGGCATCCAAAGAAGATTTTTGTCATTTTTTTTCCAATTGTTAGCATTCTAAAGATATGGGAATAACAATATTTTTAAATCAAGGGGATGTGAGAGGTATCAAGAAGTAGTTTTGAAAGAAAAGCGAGGAGGTTAAAAGGAAAGAAGGAGCTCATTTGTAGGGTCAAAATTTTGGGGAATTGAAGAGTATCTTATACCCGAGTTATTTAATCAAAGACCTCATTAGACACAAACCAATTTAAATAGCTGCAGGTTGAAAGAGATTCATCCTCTGCGTTATGCTTTAGTTTGTGCTTCTTTTTTGTGTATGTGCTCCTGTAAAATCCATCCCTCTCATTTCATGGCTTCTTGTATCATATCCCCATTAATAAAATCTCGACCAACAAGTTTTATGACATGTAGAGTGTTACTGTGTGTTGATTAGCTTATGACGTTGAAGTGATTTACTCTAAATGTATGACCACTTCATGTCATTTTTTAATGTGATTAATGATGTGTAGATGGTACCTCCATGGATTTAAGTATATGAAAATGTCCACTGTTTGATGAATATTTTAATGATCTGATATATTTGTCAAAATTGTTGAATTCTTAATTGCTGAGCATGTTATTATATCCATGGGCTTTGAGATTCACATTAAAGTTTCCTCACATGTTTATCTTGTATTTCTTCTAATTCCACCCTATTATCACTTATAGTTGTCAAGGGCAACAGGTCGTCCAAGTTTGTGGTCTGCACAGGAAGCGTCCAAACGCAACATTTAGAGTAGTTTATTTTGGGCTGAAATACAAGAAGCGGTCGGGTTCATTTTTCAATGGCAAAGATACTGGCAGCAGTTCATATTAGCGACCCTCAGGCATTCGAAATTATAAACTTGTGTGAGGTTTAGTGCAAGAAAAAAGCATCGAAATTAAAAATAAAGCATCACGTGTCCTTCTCCAGTGAACGTGCATGATTTAATTCGGAGTTTGAGTTTCAGGAGTTTTGGCCCTTCTCCTCTCAATTTTCTCCGAAGTGCTTTTCCCGGAGTGCATAGATCTCTGTCGCATGTTTATGCCATCAACGGCCAGGGTTTCAGCTTTGTATCTATTTGGATCTCCAGACAATTCTTGGTCAACGACTCCTCCTTCTCCTCGCTCCCGATTACGTGGATCTCTCCCACGTGTCCGTATCCAACGAACGATCATGATTTGCTTCGCCATTTCGAGTTTCAAGAGTTTTCGATCCTCTCTTTTTGGTTTCCTACGGAACACATTCCCGCAAAGTGCATGGATATTTTCCATGTGTCCTCCTAGATCTAGCGGCTCAGATCTGCTCCAGACTCCAGAGCTTCAACGTTCTTTCTCCCTCCTTGTTTGCAAATTCCCGAAGTGTTTCTACTGTGTAGTTTTAGTTCTTTCGCCACCTGTCCATCTGAAGCTAACACATGGAACTCAGTCTAGGCACTTTTGGGAATATCATTTGCTTGTTTCCAAGTGATGCATGTCACCCTCCTTTCTGTGACACATCAGGACGGTGATGTTAGGTCACCATGTCAGCTTCGGGAAGTCGTTCTCTGAGAAATATTCTTGTTCAACATTAAAGCTCCCTAGCATCGAAATTGGAGCCTCCTCCATGCTTAATTGAAGAGTTTATAAAGTTGGCAGGAAGGTAAAGCTATAGTGGTGGTGCTAAAATAACGAGACTGCCCAGATCTCATATCGTGACTAGACCAACGAACACACTCCATTTCGGGGCCACAACGTGCTCGGATGTTAAAATATTTGAGCAGGACGAAATCTAAACCGTATTTTTTGGGGAGAGCGACGTGGCAGAAGGTGGTGCATTTCGAGCTCAAAATCAGTATGGTTCCAAACTAATTTCGACAACTCCGAATTCACGTGATCATTCAACGTCGTACCCAATCACAGAAAGTGGCCTCCCCCTAGTTATCAGGCCTTGTCTCGATCCCGAGGAGATATCAGTTAATGGACACATGGACTGGTGGTTGAAACATCAACTAACTCCGTAAATAGAAGCATGGAGGGTCTGGCCTTAGAGACAGAAATATGTTATCCCAAGGTACCACAGAGGGAAGTTTCTCCTACAGACCCATGCTGACCCGAGTTTCCTTCTTACAAAAGAAAGATACAGGTGAAGAAACCTTGGATAGGAGCACCAACTCACACTCCTAATTTGTTGACTATTGTTTTGATTATAAAATGCATCAGATGAAAGAGAGAGGGGGGTTCAAAGGCTGGGGAGCCGAGAGAGTTTTAGGAGAAGGGATCTATATTTTTCAGTTTGTAAGCCTGAGGGCTTGGATTGTAAATATCATTCTATTGTAGATTCCTTTGAGTTGTTTTTATCAGACTGTCTTCTTAGTTTACATACTGTTCTATTTTTCTTGTCTGGATGTAATCTCTCTGATTTATGTATTCTTGAGGCAGTGTAGGATCTATTGTCATCTTGCCCATATTTCATGGTTCATCACTCAAACATTTGCTATTTTTCTTATTGTCTCAATGTAATCTCTCTAATTTATGGATTCTTGAGGTGGTGGAGGATTTGTTGTCATCATTCCCATATTTCATGGTTCATCGCTCATACATTTTCTGTTTTTATTCTTGTGTGGATGTAATCTCTCTGATTTATGGATTCCTGAGGTGATGGAGGATCTATTTTCATCTTTCCCATTTTTCATGGTTTATCATTTAAACACATTTTGTCTTCCTTCTCTTCATCACCACATAAATCCTTTGTTTGATAGGCAATTTAAATGCCTTCATTTTTCACGATGCTTATGACCCCATAGCCCAACGGTCCTAACTGATTTGCAATGACCTCTTTTATCTTTTATTTTATTTGCAGTCTTGTCCCGATCCACCTACTCAAACCATTTTAATCCATTTTACATTTTTTTTTATGGGTACTGCGCTTATCCTCTTGCAGTCGGATGGTGATTCCCAGTGCTAACACACCCCTTTCTCAAAATTAAATCAAATCGTCTAAAGCACTCATGGACAAATGCCTCTTCGTGTTGAATGTCTTGATATTGTTTCTCATATAGTTTGAGGGCCGAGAGGTCTTTAGGAGAGAGAGAGAGAGAGAGAGAGAGAGAGAGAGAGAGAGAAACTTACCCAAAAGTTTGCATAATTTCTATCGTAAATCAAAATGGTTTTAAGATCCAATCTGGGTCTTATCCCATGGGATGCCTCAGCATAGTCCCATTACATCCTGGAACATATCGAGGGATAACATATGAAATAGCACCATTGTCAGGGAATAGAATTTGAATATATATTTCCTTGGGGATACGACATTATAGAATTGATGCTCGATAGTGAATGAGTTTCAGACACCTGAATGTTAATTTATTTCACCTGGAGATTCCAAGGGAAGAATATATGATATCTGATAAAATATATACCAGAAGCAATCCAGATCTTGAGCGTACTCCAATATACTCAGACCCTGAGAAGCTAGTGACCTATAGAAATCTCAGAGAATGTCAAATACCCTCGTCTCCAGGTAACCCTAATGCGGGAGCTTCTCATTTTTGTGTTGACGTAGGTAGTGAAACTTTGGAGCTTGTTGATATATCTATTGATTCTATTTATGTTACTAAGCTACCTCTTGAACCCTTAGTAGATATACAGAATTTTCCTCTAGGATTCTTTCAAGAATTGAGCTCCTCCTTTAAGATATGTTTGAAAAATCCTATAATCCCTCCATCTGTTGAAGCCCGTACCATTATCTCGCTAAAACTAATGGATAATTTAGGATGAGGAAGATCTGGGGGTATTGTTTTACAAAGATGAACACTTCCACTAAACTTGAGGTACATGTTCTCGACATGTCATATAGGGATAGGTTTTTCCATACATTTCCAACTTTTCATTATTAACCATCCATACTACCAGCATTATGCCTTAGGTTCAAACCCTATCAGTTGCAACACTAGCCACTCCTTTTGCATGTTGTAACTTGTCCAGTAGTTCCTATCCTTTCATGCGAATCCTAGTTAGCACCCAAATTTCCATTTGGTGCCCATGTTGTGTTTTATTGTAGGCCCAGGAGCCCTCCTTTAGCCCCACCATGACTTGAATATTGAGTCTCATTTTTCTCTCTTCATCCATATTCTAGCCACATACCATGGAGGTTCCCAAAAGTTATTTATTATTGATTAATGTTTTCCTATGCATTTTTTTCTTGACTCATGCCTCCTGCCACTAAACTAGGGTTTTCCCACTTCTCACTTACCTCTATATAGTATCCTTGACCATCCGCCTCTTGCATTATTTAGCCTTCGTTTTGCATTCACCTACCCAGGGAAGGAACAACTACTAAGAGTGGATCTAACTGGCTAGTATCATTTGCATTAATATTTCTTAGGTCAATTCCATGAACTTTGAACATAGGATCATTCTGTTGAGTCCCTCGTTCTCTCCCTCTGATTATACTTTTATCTCTTTTTTGGAATCGTAAAAGGAAACGAAAAAAGACACATCACAAGTATCCTTTTAACTCTTTTTTTATCTTGTTAAAACTGAGTAGAAAAGACACATCGAGCATACTTGTGTCATTATTTCGTACTCATTAAACCATGAAGGAGATGAAGCATACTTTTATTCCTCTTCCACGCTCGTCAAACCATGAATTAGGTCAAAAATAAATAAATAAACCAAAAAAGAATTCATAAGTATTGTTATGTTGTTCGTTTGCAGAGGTTCTTGTACTATCAATCACATCCAAAAGTCAGTGAGCCTAGCCTAACCAAGAAGCTGAAGGGAGAAGCAAAGAGAAAGGAGCCAAGGGAGAATGGCATCAACACCAAGGTATGCATTGATGTAAGTTCTCTATGATATTTAATAGATCATTGGTTTTCCTCCATATTATTTGTGTTCTATTCATGAATGGTTTGGATCTGATCTTATAAGTGATAGATCAAAGTAGATCTAGTATATTGGATTTTCCTAACACTAGAAGGCTAGGAAATAGGTGGCTTTCTTTAGCCTTGCATGCAAGAAGCAATGTTGCAGGAGCTGTAGATGTATCTCAGAAGTTGCAATGGATGGAACATGCTAGGACAACCGCCAATCTAAAGGTATGATCCATCTCCTTCTTGATTAAAAGGAAATAATTTATTTGCATCTAGAAAACCATAGGAATGTACCTCCTTTTTGTGTAGGATTACTAGGCTAATTCTAGGAAGATTTTCTTTTGTATTCAATAAGATCCCTGTAGTATTTTTTCCCATAACAGAACTGAGTGGGGATTTTCACCATTGGTCTATTCTCAAATTGGCAGTCTCAGTTGAGTTTCCCTTGAACATGCCACCTATTTTAGTCATCATCATACAGTTGGGTTTTAGCTTTCCTAGAGCCATCCCAGTAATATGATTCAGAGATACTCCTCAAGATGGTTACTCTTCCAGTCATCATGGAGAGTGCTTCGATGCCTCCTGCATTGTTGCACTATATTTTTCCAGCTCTTGTGTCTTGTTTTCAAGTCACCATTGTTTCATGTTATATGTTCAAGGGAAGTTTAATCATGATTCAACAATTTGTTGTTTTGTTGACTTTCTTAGTTGATCATCTATTGTTTTGTTGAGTTTCTGAGTCATCCACCGCTGTGTTAGTTGTACTTAGTGATACTCTCTCTTCACATCATCTCTCGATGTATGTTTCATGTCTATTTATGGGGGATACATCAAGGCCCTCCTTCGATGGATCTCTTCCTATTGACTTCAACACATTATCTAAGAGAGGGATATAGATTCTAGAAACCATATAGTACCTTGGATATTGCAGTCCTCAATGGCAGGCCTCCTCATGATCGACAACGAGTTTACATAATTGACTCATGATCGATTGAGTCTACGAGTTTTCAACATCAGATCATCTATTCACAATCGCTAGATTGTACTAGGTACCTTGGGGTCCATATTCCTCATTGGTGGGTCTTATCGAGTCTATTAATGGTATACATCAATGACCGATAATCAGATGGTTTCTACCATTCTCAACATCAAATCATTTATTCACATGTCACATATTTGTACCATCAGTTTTTGGGACGAAGGCCTTGGGTTTTGGGCCACATCATTTCTTTACTACATCCCCTCCCAATTTACGATGGAGTATATCACTTGTATATAATTACTTTGAATACTTTGAGAGAACTCTCCTTACTGCTCGTTGTCTTCTTGACATCTATATGTTGTGTCATAGATCCACACTGTATTTGTTGGTGTATATGGTTGAGTTCATGACATATATCTACATTGTATTTTCTCATGGATATGGTCCTATTGATGACATGGATCCACTATGTATTCTTTCATGGCCATGGTCTAGCATTTCATTTCATGGATCCACGGTGTATTGTTTAGCAGCCATACTCTTCAGAGTCTGAGTATGTCTACTTAGGGGATGGTATATTTATACTCTCATACTTGGTGTTTGATTGCAAGACTTATTTGGCTTCTGAACCACCTTTTCTCTCTCCTCATGCTGCCTCACATGGACCTTATTTTATTGTAATGTATTTTGGCCATCCATTCCTTTCCTGACCTCATAGATTAGGGGGCATCTGTTATAGCCTTAATTTCCACCATATAGTACATAAGGGAAACCATAAGAGGATGTAATCCAAAATGCACATTTTCCCTAAGATTTTATCCCTTACTGGAGGTCATCGTTGGACACATAGGGGAAAACAAGTGATAACCCTCGCATGAAAACATTGTTCAACAAGCGATGACCCCTGAAACGTCTAGATTCGGGGAGTTAGAAGGAGATAGGATAGGGATGAGTTGTATATTCATGTTAAGGACCTAGAAACTCACAACATTTGAGTCTCTAGTGGTCTTTATAAGATATAGAATCTCTTCCAAGCCTCCTCCAAATATCTATATAAAAAATGAAAGTATTGGACAAGAGTGGGGAGAGTTTAGAAGTATTTTTATATTGTTCATTTGCAGAGGAACTTTTCCTATCAATCACAACTAGAAATAAGTGAGCATATCTTGACCAAGAAGATGAAGGGAGAATCAAGGAGCAATGAGCCAAGGGAGAATGGAGTCAACACCAAGGTATGCATTGATGTAAGTTCTCTATGATATTTAATAAATCATTGGTTTTCCTCCATATTATTTATGTTATATTCATGAATAGTTTGGATCGGATATTATAAGTGATAGATCAAAGTAGATCTAGTCGATTAGATTTTCCTAACAATAGAAGGATATTAGATAGGTGGTTATTTGCATCCTTGTATGTAGGAAGAAATATTACAGGAGTTGTAGCTGGATCTTAGGAGCTGCAGTAGTCGAGACATGCTAGGACAACCACTAGTCTAAAGGTATGATGCATCTCCTTCTTGGTTAAAAGGAAATAATTTACCCGCATCTAGAAAACCATAGGAATATACTTCATTTCTATCTAGGATTACTAGGCTATTCCTAGGGAGATTTTGTTGTGTATTCAAAAATATCGTTGTTTTATTTTTTCCCATAACACTCTCACACTTTGTGTCTACTTGATCTTTGGTCGTTGTTTCTCTTTTGTTTTTCTCCCCTCCATTGTTCTTCTCTGAAGCTTGACCTTTTTCTTTTATTTCACTTAGTTCATCTTGTTTATTTTCAATCTATGCTCTTTTCCCTTACTACTATATCTCTTTAACTTCCTCATCCTTATTTGATATCTCCTCAACTTTCTATCTATGTTATGTTTCTTTGGATTCCCTTCTCTTTGTCTTGTTGGAGTAATGCCTTAAATTGTTCCTTTATTATAACCCTTTCTTCATCCTCCTCCTTTTGGAATTTCTCTTTGTCTAGTTCACTCGGTAGTATGTCTAAAACTTAATCAAAACATATAGCCCCCCTAAATAGATCTTCAACAAAATTGGCTTCATGAACAACTTGTTGGGAAAGCTTGATTTCCTTTATATGTTTATATATTGTATTTTTAGGATCATGTCCTTCTATTCTTCCTATGCATAAACATATTTCTATTAAAGCTTCATCTTCCTTTTCAACATGTGGTTTATTTGATAAAGTGTGTTTTCCTATATGGAGTGGGAATATCGACCATTACTTTTTTTTTTCTCTGACAAGTAAGCAGTGACTTCCTTCTCTACAATTTGATAGGCTATTTCTCTCGCTAATAAATTATCGGGAACATACTTTGGCAGTAGATGTGGTGGCCCGATGGCTCCATATATCCTGACATATGTATAGTACTTCTTCATGTACCAGTCTCATATCTTCTTTAAGGTTGTGATATCCCCTTTAGATATTATGTGTGGAAAACATTCAAAAATAGCTTTGTACAAAGGGGCCAAGAACTAATCACAGATGTTGTATATATGTTCTCTATAATCGACATCCCACAATTGTGAGAAATATGCATTAATTGGGAGTTGGATTGGGTCCCAAATCCAATTAAAAGAGAGAAAATGATGAGAAGCTGAAATAGCATTGATAAGGTATGATGTCATATAAAAAGCTGGGATTTTTCATACCTTGGGCTTCTCGAGCTCGATTGATGATGTTGTAGGCTAAAATGTTTTCCCAATTGAAAGATTGTTCGATTTTGACCACTGTGTAAGCCATAGAGAACCACTCCATCTTGAAATGAGTACTGGTTTCTTCACCATATAGTCTACATATCATCGAGTTCAGCAGTTTGTATGGGTATTTTAGGTACAAAGTGAGAATATACCTCTCTCCTTCCTTGACTGGTCTTTCCTCTCTGACGAACCAATCTTCCATTAGCTCTTCGAATTCTTTATGTTTGAATCTAAATTTGTACAAAAATCATTCATCTCGGGATATTATAGGTTCTAGAGTTTTGTACATGATCGTGATGTCTTTTGCCTTCAAAGATGTGATCAGAACTTTATATGCGATGACTACAGTGGCCGTTTATTTTCTACAAGTGGGTGAAACACCATCGTGCAACATCATTATAAGGAAAAAACAAGGGACGAGCGACCACTGTGTGAATACCACTCTTTCTTATATTCTTGTATTCGTTGATGTCTTCATCATCGAAAGGGTACTCTTAGTTCTGGAACATGTGATATATTTCATTATACCTTGCATAGTGTTCCCTTATTTCACAAAAAAATGTGTCCATAATGTTGATAACATCTAGAGCATAAATAGGGATAGGATCAAATATTCTTGGATTTTTTCCTTCCTAGTCTACACTCAAGAAATTTTGTCGTCTGCGTGTGTTGTTTGCTTGAGATTTCAGAAGACATTTGGATTTACCCGGCTTATCGCAATAGCAACGCTTTCACTTTAGCAGGTTTCACAGGGAAAGAAATATGTCGATTATGATTTGACGCAGTTGTTTTATTTTTCAAATTTGCCCCAAACCCTGTGTAATGAATATTAAGTGCATTATAGTGTTGGCTTGGTTAGATATGTACAACCCTCGATTAATTTCCTCGAAAATAGTTGTTGCAATTGTTACCCTTGGCATATCATCAGGAAGGGGGGGGGGATCGGTTAGCAGGGGTGAAAGGCTTTCCGACAATATCGTCGTTGAGAATAATAGAGACGATCGTTTGGAAGAATCTAAGTGTAGTGGCATATTCCGAGGATGATCACCCTTTTAATAATATTAACCTCAAGAGATCTGCCAAAATCCTCAGATTATGAATTAGTTGGTAGGGTTCTATGTGTTAATTTAACCATATAATGTATGTCCCTTATTTCTCTTCCCATGCCTTTATTTCATTAACATTGATGAGTTGTAATACATTGTGGGGCCATGTGGAGGGTTGGCCTTACGAGGTTAAACTGTCATCGTTGGGATATGAATTAGGATAAGGTCATGGGTTATATGAAAGGTTGTCGCCAGAACAATATGTCTTGGATAGCATCATCGTCGAAAGGTATTACATATGGTACAGAGAGAATCCTTATAACATCCATCTATGACGAAAATGTGCTCCTTGGATAAAAATCACCAGTGAGAGGGAACCACATCATGTATACATTATGCAACAAAAACTGTGTGGTTGTGTTAGGGATCCACCTTTTATGTACTATAGTAGTTAACTTTTAAAAAGGTTTTAAGAGAAAACTTATGCGTGGCATGTATGCATCATGATATGACTCATTGAAGCTATGGAAACATCATCGGACGACTTATCTATATAGATAATCAACATAAAATGGGAAACGTTTTATGTTTCTCTCGATGATGAAAAGGGGTTGGTTGAGGTCGAGTGAACTAATTAGAGGTGCTTAAAAGTGCATGGGTTATAAGGTGAGAGGTTCAACTATAAGACTTGTAGTGACTAATTCATAGGTACTATCAGAGCCAATATCCTTATGACAAATCACCATGAGAAAGGGTTCCATGAGAGAAGATACATTGCTTAGTTGATGTGTAAGTGTCTTCGTCGGATTGGGAAGATAGTTTATGGTGGGTTCTCCCTGTTACATTGTCTCGGTGATGATATTAAAGAAACATCATTTTCAAAAGGTCTGAACGAGAATGTTAAAGTGTACCAATGCAATATTGGAGGGTTGATGGTGCTTAAGAAAAATGAATATCACATGGTAAGGATTCAAACCTATCAATGCCGGATGATTTTCCACAAAAGTGGTTAAGGTTCTTTTGAAGACCCAAAAATGACCATTAATCCATGCATCCTAGATACCTAAAACTCAATGTAGATTCCTTATAGATCAACTTATGATATTATGTACAAATAGTAGTTTTATGAAAGAGTAGCTAGTGAGGTTAATAGGGATTAGTACCTTGCTCAAATTTTGGTTGGTTGGTACCCATAAATTCTTCCTCTGCATTGAAATTGTTTAATGGGTTGTTGTGGATGTCAAAATAGTATGTTCAAGGGTTTATTTTTTAATTTAAGGACCATATTATCTCTTGTATATTTGAATTTTTAATACAAGTGGTATTCCAGATATTTCTTGGGCACAAAGTGGGAGAATTGTTTTTTTATTTTTGCTAATATTTTACAAGAAAAAAAAGAGAAAAATTTAGGTTAATTTTTTAATATAATTTGGATATTCTAACTCGATATTTGATTTCCTCTAAAAAAGCTACCAAATTGAAAAACAAAATCGTTCAAAATGGAGTTAGGAAAGTGGAGGCATTGTTGATTTAAAATCAATTCTTTTAAGGGTTTTTTCAATGACGACCATGGATTTCACAGATTGGGTATCTTTTGATAGATTGCACATATTCCAATCAAATTAATGCTAATAGATACTAAGATTTCATTGAATTTCATTATTGGTGTCACAATAGCCAATATGATAAGTATATCAGAAGTATTCATTTTATATTTTTGGCCTCAAACTCTAACTACATAAAGGAGCTCCATGGAAAAGTAAGTGATTTTATTTAGTACGATAGTCCTATTTTCAAAGATGTGGCTTACATGAAAATATGATGGTATTACTATTGAAAAATACATAAAATGATTGAATTCATTATGGGAAAAGATGTGGAGAATTTCAATGGGTCTTAATTTAAAAGATGATGTGGACACATGGTGGAATTTGCTTAACTGTGACAAGATAAAGGAACTTTCATATAAAGAATATGAAAAAATATTTTTAGATAGGCGGTCTCATGATATAAAGAAATATGAGAAGAGAACAAAGGATTCATTTTCATGTGATATATTCATGTTACATGTTCATGGATGTATTCAACAAAAGAAGGTCATTGTTTCTATTAACCCTAGTTGCAAGCATAAACTAATCAATGTTAAGTTGTCTAAAACATTGCAAGTTTCCATAAAGAATATTCAAAGCACACAAGTTGAGGGTGAGAATGTTCAATTTTTTAACAATTTGAAGATCACCATGAATGAATATGTGTTGCATTAAAGTTTTTATACCATAAATATGGATGATGTGGATGTTTTTTTAAGATATTCTTGGATGGAATCAGTTGGTACAATTAATATTAATGTGAAAAATAAGTTTTTGAAGCTATGGTACAAGAAAAACCAAATTCCATTGCGGGACATTTCTATTATTAAATGGGAAATTTCCAAGGATTCCAATGAAAAAGTCCTTCCATGGGAACTAATTGTAGTACCTAATGACACATTAGACGAAGAGGACAAAGTTGGAGAAGAGACTACAAAAAAACTTGAAGAAAAGAACTAGGAAGGACATAAGAAAGAGGAAGAAGAATCTAAGTAACCACATGTTGAAGAGTCAAATAAAGAAGAATTGGGAGTCAAGGTTGTTGTATATCACCATCTACACCACATAGAGAAACAAAAGTCATCATGTCAAGGGCATGAGTGTCAACAAACTTACTATGGATCAACATGGAACCAAAGAGGAAACCAGTATGAAGGCACATGAAGGACTAAAATAAATGCATGGAGATACCAAATTAGTATGAAAAAGAAATGGATTTCAAGAAGAAACCAAAATCAAGATCAAGGAAAGGCCATAGTTGGACCACATGTCCACATTTCACTAGAATGGATGGATGCTCATTCATGGTACCAATTGACTACAATGTTTAGTATATCATATTATATGGCCTTTTCCCATGTTTCAAGGATGAAACATGCCAAGAGGATGGAATATATTGTACCCAGGGAGGATGATATGGGGTACCTAGATAGGTACCTAAGGGTATAATGAATGCAATGTCATCATAATAATGGAATAGGTCGACTATGTAATTAAAAGGAAAGAATATAATAATAAGGGGTAGTTGGCATAAGACGCATAGGAATACTCATGAGAAAGTATAAATATACATTATTATAATTGCATTGGATATGTATTGGATTGTATTGTCTTGTAGAAAGTATGGCTTCTTGAGTGATTCCTTCCATAAGGATTATTTGGTAGTGTTACCCTACTTTAAGGGTTATTCTTGTAGATTTTAACTTTGTATAATAAATTACTGCAAATAGATTCTTAATAAAAATAGAAAATATACAATGGCACACACACACATTACATGGATATTCTACCTTGGAAACCCAAACCGGGAAAACCAACAGCCTATTTAGAGCCACACCTCTAATATTCTATTTATCATATCTTCATTGTTTACAATATATATATATATATATATATATATATATATATATATGATCCCGCAACATCCAAAACCCCTAATACATTGGACCAGATTAGTCAACAACAATAATTCTTTAACTAGAATTAGAAAATCGTCGACAAAAAACCACTAAAAAAATACACAACAAAAATTGCAAAAATTAAAATTCCGGGGCACTGCCTACGAACCCCATGAACAAGTGGGATTTGCCCCCCTATGACCACCTAGACCAGGTGGGGATAGTATCCCATGCAACACATACACAACATTTTCCCACTTGTTGTTTACTTTTCATACAAGGGGTTACAAGGTTACACAATCAACTATCTAGGGAAACAATGCCCATAGATATTCTACACCAAGAGAAATTATCGGTGTTCACAGATTTAGTTAATGAATCTACAACATTCTTCAAAGTGTCCACCTCCATTAGAAACACCTTCTTTTCTTCAACTATGTCTGTCACAAGGAGATATTGAACATCAATATGCTTTCCCTTTGTAATATAAGTTGAGTTTTTCTCCAGGAATATTGCACTCTGACTGTCACAATCTATCCTTACATCTTGTTGTATGAACCCAATACCTAAATACAATCTCTGTAAACATATTGTTTCCTTTATTTCATGAGTGGTTTTCATGTATTCAGCTTCTGCAGTTGAGAGTGCCACTACAGACTGTCTTTTTCTCATCAAACTAATTGTTCCTCCAAATAGGTTAAACACATAGCCCCGTGTAGATCTTCTATGATCCAAATCTCCAGCCTAGTCTACACCAACAAAACCATTCATGTCCAACACTCTATCCAATCATGGTCTTCCTTGGTAGCACAATACATAACTAGTAGTGCCACGCAAATCCCTAAAAGTCATATTTACTATTTTCTAATGCTCCTTCCCTGGTTTTGACATATACTTGCTCAAAAATACCACTGCATTTGCAATGTCCTCTCTAGTATAAACCATTTCATACATCAAACAACCAACTGCACTAGCATACAAAACATAGGACATGTCATATTCCTCTTCCTGTGATCCGGATTATTTTCGGCACAAAATGAGAGTGGAGATATAATAAAGAAATGTACATAGATATCTCAGATATCCAATAATATAACAGAAATGTATCAGAGATGCAACCATAAACACAGAGATACAGTAATACACAATTTTCTATTAATGAGCGAAAATGTACAAAAACTGTAAAAATACAGAGTGAAAGACTCACTAGAATGGTGGCAACGTATCTCTAAGAAGAGATGTGTCTGCTACTCGCATTCGAAAGAAGATGATTTTACAATGAGTCTCCAAAGGCCTTTTTATCATAAAGAAAATAAAAAACCCTAACACTGGAAGATGAAAATCCAACAGTTTTGTGGACCTCGTTTTGGGTAGTTTGGTGTATCAACTTCCCAGGGGCGTAATTTTGGCATACGATATCCATTTGGGGCACACAATATCTCGTTGGAAAGGTATCGTCGAGGAGATTCATTTAGGGAGATCAATGAGAGCCTATGTCTATTATTGAAAATATCTATCCCAAAAAACCTTCATTTAGGCCCTCAAAATGGCCCTAGAAGTTAAAAACTACTAAAAATAGTAAATTACCAAAATTACTGGAAAATTGTTTTGAGCCAGTTCGAAAAGGTGGGTGGCCACCGATATCCACCTAGAACAATACTCCCTCCTTAGGAATCAATGGTATCCATTTCATTGAGCGCCCAAGGGAGAGGGAAAATCATTTGTTGAATTTGCATCTTGATGATCTTCTTGCCTTGTTGGAGAAGTTGCATTGCTTAGCTTGTTGAAGGTTGTCACGAAACTATGGTTGAAAGGGTTGGAATTTTTTAACCAGTATGGATACATGAGATTCTTGTGTGAAGAAGGAATCTTTACACTTTGTTGCAATCTTGTCGACCTGCTTCTATTGGATAGAACGTGCTTGGGCCAAGGCTGTAGTGGTTGCAGTATCCTTCTATTCACCTTTTGAACAGATTGCGAAGAAGCTGAATTTTGTAGTATGAGACACTACCTTGTGGAACTGTTTAGGTGGAACAATAATCAGAACTACCTTTAGTATTCTATAGAGATGACCCCCCAGAGAAACAATGACACTACAGGGTCGAGACTCATAAACAACATGGAGCTTCCACATATATGGTTGGCCCAAGAAAACATCACATACATCTAATGGGGAAACATCACATAATACCTCATCCTTGAAGGGTTGGATGTCGTATGACAATCGATATTGTTGGATGACACAAATATCTTGTCCCCGGTGAAGCCACACGATGTTCTATGGCTGAGGGTGTGGTATTGTCGACAATCCCAATTTTTTGACGACCTCTGCTAAGATGAGGTTCTTCTGGCTTCCACTATCAACAATAAAATGTAGTAGGGTCCCCTTCACCCACATCTGTGAATGAAAAAGGCACTCCCTCTCTTCATGATCTATTGGTTCTTCTGGTTGAATTGTTGGGGTCACGATAATAGAAGTGGGGTCTGCGTCGATGATCTGTCTTTTACCAGTATTTTCAGAATTAGATTCTAAATTAGGTTTTGGCTCCTTGTCTTTGATCTCGGCCACCAATGACTATTTTGAGCGACATTCATCGGTGTTGTGCTAGGGCCTTTTGCGGAAATCGCACCATTTTCTGGTGTCCTTCTTCGTCTTCCCTTGACCTTTCTTTTCATCTGTCTTGGACAGGTTTTCAGGAGACTGTTTGTTAGGGTTGTCTTTATCATAATTTAGTTGTTGCAGATTTGCAGATCCGAACTCTCATTTGTTCTGGTGCTTAAATTTCTTCTCGATTTTAACAACATATCGATAAGCAACACCGAGTGATGAGATGTCCAGAAAATCCATTTCAATTTGGATGTATCTGTGTAGAGCCCCATGATATTTCAGAACCAAATGTCGTTTGGAGTCTTTGATACCCAGCTTGGTGCACAATGTATGGAAGGTATTAGTGAACTCCAGAACCTCTTGGCCCCTATCGTGTCATAGTGTGGTCCATCTCATATACTAGTCCTCATAGTTTCCAACAGGGTAATAATGTTCCTTTACCGCATCCACAAAAAAATACCAAGTGGGATCAGCCCCATATATTCCAGACTCTTGTATGGAATGCTTCTCCCAGTAAGTTTCCCACCAATGTTTGACATGGGGGAGATATTTAAGGAGTGCAAAGGTGATCTTTTCCCTATCGAAAAAATGGTGAACAGATAAATAACCTTCTAGCAGATTTAACCATTTGTCTAGGGAATCTGCATCTATTTGACCTTCAAATATGAAAATATGAAAATTAACCTATACCTTGAAAGGATAGGTGATTCCAAAGTGGTTGTTTGATGAAGATTCTCCTGTTGCTATCGACAGGCATTGAAGGAAGTGGGAAAAATTCTCCATCATTTCGTCCCTCTATCGCGTGAGAGCTTGCTCAAGCAACAGATTGATAGAATCGTCTTCTTTGTCATTTTTCTTTTCTTCCACCATGGAGGATTTCTTGGGCATGTGAGAGAGATTGTATTCAAGAGATACAAGCTTGAGACCCAACATGCTATACTCGAACCTCGTCGAGGACATGCACTGAAAAAAAACCGATCAAAAGCAGCCTGCTCTGATACCACTGATCCAGATTATTTTCGGAACAAAATGAGAGAGGAAATATAATAAAGCAATGTACAGAGATATCTCAGATATCCAATAATATAACAGAAATGTATCAAATATGCAACCATAAACACATAGATACAATAATACACAATTTTCTATTAATGAGTGAAAATGTACAAAGACTGTAAAAATACAAAGTGAAAGACTCACTAGAATGGTGGCATCTTATATCTGAGAAGAGATGTGTCCGCTACTCGCATTTGAAAGAAGATGATTTTACAATGAGGCTCCAAAGACCCTTTTATCATAAATAAAATCCAAAACCCTAACCCCAAAAGATGAAAAGCCAACACTTTTATGGTCTCGTTTTGGGTAGTTTGGTGTATCAACTTCCCGAGGGCGTAACTTTGGCATACGATCTTTGTTTGGGGAGCATGATAGCTCATTGGAATGGTATCATTGAGGAGATTCATTTAGGGGGCTCAATGAGAGACTTGGGCTATCATTGAGAATCTCTATCCCAAAAAACCTTCATTTAGGCCCTCAAAATGGCCTCAGAAGTTAAAAATTGCTAAAACTAGTAAATTACCAAAATTGCCAGAAACTTGTTTTGAGCCAGTTGGAAAAGGTGGGTGACCACAGATATCCACCTAGATCAATCCTCCCTCCTTAATAAGCAATGGTATCCATTGTGTCTAGTTCCCGGGGGAGAGGGAAAAGAGTTTGTTGAATTTGCATCTTGATGAGCTTCTTGTCTTGTTGGAGAAGTTGCACTGCTTAACTTGTTGAAGGTTGTCATGAACCTATGGCTGGAAGGGTTGGACATTTTTAACTAGTCTGGCTACATGAGATCAAGGATGATTTTAAGGATGGAAATTTATATTAAAATGTAGAAACATGGGCTAATATTACTAGTCCTTAATATGCAAAATGTAAAATGTTTGGCGATAGTTTTGTAAAAATATTGAAATTTCTAAGGATTTAATATATTTTCTATAAATTTTTGGTGATTTGAAGGTAAAATAATTTTATTCTATGGAATTTGGGTGAATCATTTTTAGAAAAAATGGAAATTGGCGAATCTTTTATGGGAAAACCATGGAAAATTAGCCCATTTGCGAAATTTAGCCCCTAAAATCATCTATGCCTGAGATGTCTATGTGTAGAAGGAATATTTACAGTTTGCTACAATCTTGTCGAACTAATTTTGTTGGATAGAAGGTGATTGGGTCGAGGTTGTAGTGGTTGCAGTATGCTTCTATTCACCTTTTGAACAAATTGTGAAGAATTTGAATTTTGTAGTATGAGATACTACGTTGTGGCACTGTTTAGTTGGAACAATAGTCAGAACTACCTCCGATATTCTGTAGAGATGACCCCCTAGAGAAACAATGACACTATGGGGTCGAGACTCATAAACAACATGGCGCTTCCACATATATGGTTGTCCCAAGAGAACATCACAAAAATCTAGTGGGGAAACATCACATAATACATCATCCTTGAAGGGATTGATGCCGTATGACAATCAACACTATTGGCTGACACAGATATATCGTCCCTAGCGAATCCACCCAATGTTGTATGGCTACGGGTGTGGTATTGTCAACAATCCCAATTGTTTGAAAGCCTATGTTGAGATGAGGTTCTTCTTGCTTCCACTATCAACAATAAAATGTAGCGGGGTCCCCTTCACACACAACCTTGAATGAAAAAGGCACTCCCCCTCTTCAGGATTTGTTGGTTCTTCTGGTTGAATTGTTACGGTCATGATAATAGCAGTGGGTTCTGCATCGATGATTCGTCTTTTACCAGTATTTTCATAATCAGATTTTGAATCAGGGTTTGACACCTTGTCTTTGATATTTGCCACCAATGATTGTTTTGAGCAAAATTCATCGGTGTTGTTCCACGAGCTTTTGTGGAAATAGCACCATTTTTTCGATGTCCTTTTTAGTCTTCATGTGACCCTTCTTTTCATGTGGCTTGGAATGGTTTTCAGAGACTGTTTGTTAGGTTCATCTTTATCATACTTTGGTTGTTGTAGATTTGCAGACCCGAACTCTCGTTTGTTCTGGTTCTTAAATTTCTATTCAATTTTAACAGCATATCGATCAGCAACACCGAGTGATGAAATGTATAGAAAATCCATTTCAGTTTGGATATATCTGTGTAGAGCCCCATGATATTTCAGAACCAAATGCCATTCAGAGTCTTTGATACCCAGTTTGGTGCGCAAGGTATGGAAGATATTAGTGAACTTCGGAACCACTTGGCCCCTCTCTTGCCGCAGTGTAGTCCATCTCATATATTGGTCCTCATAGTTGCCAACAGGGTAATATTGTTCCTTTACCACGTCCACAAAAAAGTCCCAAGTGGGATCGACCCCATATATTCTAGACTCTTCTGTGGAACTTTGCTCCTAGTAAGTTTCCCACCAATGTTTGACATGGGGGAGATATTTAAGGAGTGTGAAGGTGATATTTTCCCTGTCGAAAAAATGTTGAACAAATAAATAAACTTCTAGCATATTTAACCATTTGTCTAGAGCATCCACATCTATCTAAACTTCAAATATGGGAATATCAAAATTAACCTATACCTTGAAAGGAGAGGTGCTTCTAAAGTGTTTGTTTGATGAATATTCTCTTGTTGCTATCATCAGACGTTGAAGAATGTGGGAAAAATTCTCCATCATTGCGTCCCTCTGTCATGTGAGAGCTTGCTCAAGCAACAGATTGATAGAATCGTTTGCTCCGTCATTTTTCTTTTCTTCTGCAATGAAGGGTTTCTTGGGTGTGCGGGAGCGATTTCCTTCAAGAGAGATAAGATCGATACTCAACTTGCTATACTCGAACCTCATCGAGGACATGCACTGGAAAAAAAAATGATCAAGAGTATCCTTCTCTAATACCACTGATCCAGATTATTTTCGGCACAAAATGAGAGCAGAGATATAATAAATAAATGTACAGATATATCTCGGATATCCAATAATATAACATAAATGTATCATATATGCAACCACAAACACAGAGATACAATAATACACAATTTTCTATTATTGAGCGAAAATGTACAAAGACTGTAAAAATACAGAGTGAAAGACTCACTAGAATGGTGGTAGCTTATCTCTGAGAAGAGATGTGTCTGCTAATCGCATTCACAAGAAGATGATTTTACAATGAGGCTCCAAGGTCATTTTTATCATAAATAAAATCCAAAACCCTAACCCCGGAGGATGAAAAGCCAACAATTTTGTGGACTCCGTTTTGGGTAGTTTGGTGTATCCACTTCACGGGGGCTTAACTTTGGCATATGATCTATGTTTGGGCGTAGGATAGCTCGTTGGAAAGGTATCGTCGAGGAGATTCATTTAGGGGGATCAATACAAGCCTTTGAGTATCATTGAGAAGGTAGATCCCAAAAAACCTTCATTTAGGCCCTCAAAATGGCCCCGGAAGTTAAAAACTGCTAAAAATAGTAAATTACCAAAATTGCCAGAAAATTGTTTTGAGCCAGTTGGAAAAGGTGGGTGACCATTGATATTCACCTTAATCATTTTGTTTCTTGGGACATTGATCCACAGATAAATTTACACCCATAGGAATATGGACCCTGACCAGTTTACATTCCTACATATTAAACCTATGCAATATTGTCTCGACATATTTCCTCTTATTTAACCAGAGTTTCATATTTTTTCGATCTCTTTTAATTTCCATGCCCAAAATGAAATTTACAGTACCAAGATCCTTCATGTCAAATTTAAAGGAAAACTGAGTTTTCACATCATGGATAATCTCCTTGTCGTTTCCTATCAACAACATATCATCCACATACAAGACGAAATAAATAATATGATCATCGATTAATTTGAAATACACATAGTGATTTGCTTTGATCCTTGTGAAGCCAAGTCACAACATATAAGTATCAATGTTTTTATACCATGTCATTGATGATTTCTTTAACCCATACAGGGACTTTTCAACCTACATACCACCTCTTTTTTTCCCTTCACAACAAAACCTTTTGGTTGCTTCATGTAGATTTGTTCTTCCATATGCCCATCTAGGAATGTTGTCTTCACATCCATCTTTTCTACTTCAAAATAAAATGCATCAACAACAGATAAAAAAAATAAAAATGAAGTTAACTTGGCAACATGAGAAAAAATTTCACCAAAGTCAATTCCCTCTACATGGACATAACCTTTTGATACTAATCAAGATTTGTATTTCTTCTATTTTCCTTTTGCATTCAACTTCTTCTTAAACACCCATTTGATGCCAATTGGATTTCTGCCAGTCGACGGCTACACTAGATCCCAAGCCTCATTCTTATCCAAGGATATTGTTTTTTCAACCATAACCTTTTTCTATATTTTTCCATCCTCTGAATCCACTCCCTCCCTATCAGTTATAGGATCATCATCAATTAAAAAAAAAAAAATTGAATGAAAATTAGGTGGAGTATACCTTTCAAGTTGTCTTGTTTTCCAAAACGATCTCCTCAATATTGGAGTATGGGGATCTTCTTCTTCTTATTCTTGTTCTTCTATAGAGTTGGATTCATCATCCTTCAACTCAAACTCTATTTTATCTAGTTCCTCCTTCCTTAGTAGGAGTTCATGTTTGAAAACATATTTGATTTCTCTAAATACCACATCTCGGCTATACACTACCTTCTTAATTTCCGGGTTCCAAATATTATATCCTTTCAGACCATATTTATACCCAATAATGATACACTTTTCATCCCTTTTATTTAGCTTACTCTTGTTTTTCCATGGAAGGTGAACATAGGCATCACAGCTAAATACCCTGAGATGTGTCAGAGAGAGTTTCTTACCAGTCCATACCTTATGTAGGTTCTTTTCATCCAAAGTTGATGAGGGTGATCAACTGAGTAGGAAACATGTAGTAAAATTGACATGCAATGGGAAGACCCAGGGTTCAACATGAATTCACCAACAAAACCCTCCAATACCGTCCATTTCAGCATTGTTATCCCCATTTTGTGGGATAACTAAGGAGATGATGTCTCGAGACCCTAAGGTTGCATATGGAGTGATAAGAGACCAAATCAGTAGAAGCTTCCACTTGCACATATGGAATCTCACTCTATCATCACAGTTTGCATCCATCACCAGCACATCCACCACACCAGTTAGATTCTATAAGGAGATGGGTCTTGCTCCATGCAGTACAATTTAGGTATTGTGGCAGGTAATCACCCTAATATTTGAAGCACTTAAAAATGTTGTATTTAAGATGCTTTTGATTATAGAACGTATGATTAGACAATATTCTTTTGACCCTATTTCACCTTGGTGAGGGTCATAGATTTCCTAGCAAGTGGCCAACCTTTGGGGAAATTTTTCAACTGGGAGTCCCTTGAGGGGTGATTGTACCATTCTCGACCATGTTTACCACTTTTCTCTCATTACACTCCCATCATACTTCTCTCTCCTAGGCCCTTTGACTTTAGTTATTGAAGAAAGGCATGTACCTCATTTCATGCGAAGAAGGAGTTGAAGGCCCAAGGGGATCTAGAAAAATATAAGAGCCTAAAATAAACCTTCTATATGGTCACCCATTTTGGTCTTGAGAACGATGAATTGATTCTCTTAAAATAATTGAAGACCTGCACAATATAAAAAAAAAAAAAAAAAATATCCCACTTGAATACAAGACTAACACAAGTGTGTTACAACGCTTTACATGGTTACCCCTATGGCACTTTGTGGACCTATTTATTCAAGTGACATTGTTTTACTACTCCCCAAGATAATCGATTCACTATTGGGAGTTCACACATGTTTGGATCATTGATTAATTAATAAATGAGCTTGGAAAAAGGTTACATTGACAAAGAAGGTGAAACACACCACCTACAAAAGCACCATAAAAAGGCAATACGAGCCCTTGTATGTCATGAAACACATTGATCTATGAATTCTAAACCCCGATCCACCTCATCATCCACTACATAACCTAGAAAGGCCATCCTTGGGAGCATCTCATACTTGAGATTTTTGGTATACCCAATAGGACTCTTATGACACACCTCCAATACCTAAACTTGGTCAATTATATAGGGTCTTGGATAATTTGTTTGATTTGATGAGGTAGTTTTGATGCACATGTTTAGGTTCCTTGCTTATTAGAATTGGTTTACACTTGTCATGATACATTTTACTTGAGATATTTGGAGGGAATACCCTTTTGTTTTGCAAGACCTTTCTTGGTGGCCAGTTTTGAGAGAACAAGCATAGCTTGGGCTTCCATGGGGCAAGAAGCCCATAGGTTGGAAGCTATAAGCCCACACACCGGATCACAAACACATTCCTTTCGATGTTTGCATGGCATCATGGAGGACCTAACCTAGCCCCTGCCACCTAAACATTTTTCTTGAAGAGGGAAAACTGTCACTTTCTTGAGATTTGACGTCATAAAGGGGTTAGGGTTTGTTGGTGATAGAGTTTGCCATTGAAACTTGGCATCAATTGATGAAGAGAAAACATTGGATTGAGGGAGAAATCCATAGCGCATGAAGAGAGGGCCTTTGGAGGCCAAACTTTACATCCCCAACCTCAACGACTTGTCACATATGCCAAAAACGTTGCCCTAAAGGGGTGACATCATCTTACTTTTAGGGTTTCTAATGTGCAAAAGTGAATTTTAAGTGAATTATTTAATAGTATTTGTGTAAAGGGGAAATATTAGGGTTGTTGACGACTATCTTTTTTTTTACCTTAAAATTAAGTGGACAAACTATGTTTTAGACCTTTTGTATAAACAGAGATAATGTGAATCTCTTTTCATAACATAACTCTCCCATTGTGGGAAGTACTTCGTTGAAATTTTCATTATTCTTGGGAATTATGGTGTTTCTCTCTTGTGAAAATGTTTTATGGTGTTATATTTTGGTGAATGGATGATGAGTGATTCACACCTCTTGGATGATTGTTCTCTTGATGCTTATGGTGAATTTTCTTGGTGAAACTAGGGTTTGATCTCTCTCTCTCTCTCTCTCTCTCTCTCTCTCTCTCTCTTAAAATTGGTAAGGAAAAATCTGCAGTGTTAGTTATTTCTTTTGTTTTCTTGGTTATGGTTGTTTCAAACCCTAGGAGGAGTATTTTGGATACATCTTCCATTAATTTTCATCTAATTTTCTAAAATTTACAAGTTATTTTGAGAGGGTTTCTAGGATAAATATGAGTGTGTATACCCTCTTAGATTTACCCTAAGTTTGACTGGCATACCCTAGGAAGTAAAAGGGATTGCACTCATAGGGTATTTGTTCATCTAAATATTTATTCTAAGACTCCATTTACCCAATTTTAAAGGCACTCATCTGAATATTTTTCATTGGAGAAATAAAATAGCGCATTGGGAAATGTGATTTTTTGTCATTTCAACTTTCTACAATCTAGGTTTTGTTCCTTGTGTCAAGAGCACCTCTCAGCCACTAGAGAGTCCCCCATAAATGGATATTTATTATTTTTGTAATAAATTTTCATCTTCATCCATTAGGGATTCAAAAACCCTAATCAAACTTTCTCCAAATACTCTCAATTCAACTGCTGAAATTTGCTAAGATTTTGCCCACATATTCTAGTGATTATAACACATATTTTGGTATATTTTTGGCAAGTTTTGTTGGTTGAATATATTTTTGTAATAAATGTTTTTTTACATCCATAAGGCTTATTATTATCTCTGAAGAAATTGTTTACTACAACCTTACCTTTTGTGTTAGTATATTGCTCCTTTAATCTTGAGTTTCACTAGTCTTTTACTAGTTTATCTCTTGCATCATTTACTTGATTTCTAGCACTTATTTTAGCAACTAATTGTGTCATTTCATTACTGATATATATTGTTACTAAATTATTCAATTAGGGACAAGAATCTTAACTTGCGTTTCCATCATATACTTGGGATTGTATCGTTGTTTTCCTTGTGTCTCAGGAAGGTACAATCAACATTTGCAAGGTCTACTACTTCTTGGAAACCTTTGTCTTCCACCAATACCTTACTCGAGCCATTCTCCAAAAAGAAACTTGACCTATAGGGGAATCCATTCATACATCATATTTCCCATCTCATTCCCCCCTAGGGTCACTGGGATTCCCCCCTTGAGGTAATCACTTCACCTCTAAAGTGACGAAAACATCTGCTTAAGGTGATAGTGGGTAGGTGATCTCTTAGTTGTCATCATTTTGGTGGTTGGGTCATGTTTCTCCCAAACTAGAACTTGTTTTTTGTGTCTGTTTTTGGGCGTTATTTTTGGAACATGGTTTTTTGTAGATGGTTTTCTATTTCCGATTAAGGAATTAGGCTTGTTGAGTAATTCAGGTAATTGGATTAGGGTTTTGGATGTCGTTGGATCCTATATGTATATTGTATTGTAAACAATGTATGAGATGAGGATAATAGAAGATGTTAGTTTTCTCGGTTTAGGTTTTCAGGCGAAAAATCTCTATGTAATGTTTGTATTTTCCATTTTATATTTTCTATTCTTTTACTCAAAATCTATTTGCAATAATAATTGTAAAAGGTTAAAATCTACAAAAACCAGCGATCTATTTAGAACCGCACCTCTAATTTTTTATTCATCATATCTTCATTGTTTACAATGTGATAAATATATAGGATCTTTCGCCATCCAAAACCCCTAATAAATTGACCTAGATTAGTTAAAAACCCTAATTCCTTAACCAAAATTAGAAAATCATCGAAGAAAAACCATGTGCTGAAAAACCAGTAAAAATAGATGCAAAAAAACACCATTTTTTTCCTAAGATGTTGCCCTTAAAATCGTGTGATAAGGGGTTGTTTCCCCCCTTGCAACCCTCCACACACCCGACACAACACAGAAAATAGGTCAATTCATGCAAATAATATAACACATACACAACAATTCTCTCTATATTTTTGTGTTTTGTATGGTGAATGTTTTGGTGTCTTTGGATGTTCAAGGTTTTTTTTTTTCGGAAGTTAAGAGCTATATTCTCTCTTATATCTTTCAATTTGTACTACTCTCTTGTGCCTTGTGAACACAAATTTTCCTTCTATTTGGTAGAGGGAATTCCTTTGCTAGATACCCATATACATGGAACCCTCCACGGTTGAATGGAAATATTTCATAGTTCAAGGGTTGATAAAAAGTCACATGGCCCTTTCTGATAATGATGGAGTCAATCAGGCCTTTTGAAAGCTCCATTCCAACTAATATTCTAGCCATGTCCATATACCCTCATTCTCTATAGGAACTATCTTCTTTATAAAAAATACCCAGAGCATTTTCAATTTCTTTAAAAACTTTGTTTGTCCATCAAATAAAAGGTAGTCTTGGAAACCTAACCTAGACCTGGAAAAAATCCATATGGGTTGAGTTGGCATCAAACTCCAAGTGCCATTTTTTTAGAAAAAGAGATTGTGAACCACATTTCCATTTAGACTAAATAATTTTGTTTATGTCATCCACCAACCAAAGAATCCATATCATCCAACCTTTAACCAAAACCATGTTGCAAGGAGAGTATCTTATCTCTATATTGAGGGTTCCTTGCATCTAAGTTTTTGAAGTTTCACCATTCATTCTTTTGCTCAGAAAGTGACTGTTGGATTTTACTCTTCTACTTTATCATTCATCTAGTTTGATCCTATATTACTATCATAGATGGACCTAGGTTCAAATTTAACAAGCTCCCAACAAAAACCCTCTAAAACTATCGGCCCCTCTGGTAAACCAAAAGGAAACGCAACACACAAAGTGTACCATGCAGTCTCACCCGAGATAGCCCTATGGGTGACTGCAATGCTCAAGTGTTTGAAACCTGGGAATGAGTGGATCTATGTGGTTGTATATTGTGAACTTTATTTATTCAGTTTAACATCTGATTATAGCATTCATTTTATTCATGCATGTGAAATATCAAATCTAACTAGTTAATTCATTCATATAACATTCAACACTTAACAACAATAGAGATGCATACATTCAATCACATAACACAAGTGTTACCATGGTTCACCCCCTCCTGGGCTATGCCCACAAATATCTGGCTCTCGATCTCTTTATTATGGTTCAGTAATATGTCACGTTGTGTGTGCTTACAATATTGGATCTTATACCCCTAACTGGCTCCCCGATCCCTGGGAAGCTGACTAGATCACACCAGGATCCTCAGCCTACAATCTAACCCTCGGGATCGAGTAACTCCCTGCTTCTCTAGCTCACCAGCTTACAGACTAGTAAATTTCTTACAACTCTTACACTTTCAAACTCTCCCTCTGTCCTTTCTCTCTTTTCGTCTCTCTCTGCCACACCTTCGTTCTCTTCTTATCCTCTAATTACTACTTATTTATATTCTTGTCTCATCATCCATTACAATGCATTGCAAAAAACATAACCCTAGCATCGTTAGGTCTTCCTTGCATGCATGCCTCGCATGCTTCCCTCGCACGTGATGCTTTTCCTTCTAGTTGTATTTTCTTCCTTGCATGCTTCTCTTCCCAAAAATAGCCTTTTCCCTTGACTAGGTCTGCGTCGAACATGTCCCCAACATTGAAATGTGGATCATCCTGAGCCACCTAATCTTTGTGCGCTTCTTCCACAACTCCTGCGAGAGTATGGAACTTATCTATGAGTTCCCTTGCTTGTGTTTGAGCATGCATGGTCTTTCTCTGAGCGCGTCCATGACTTGTGTTGTAATATCCTCGTTGATCATTTATGTGCACTCTACCAGAGTTTGCATCATTTTATTCTTTGCCTCCTCTGCTTGCGCAATGACTTTCACTGCTATCTATTGGATAGGTTCCATTTGAGCTTGTCGATCCTTCTTCTATGTCTGTGTAGCTATAATATCTGCTTGCATTTTATTCATGTCGTGTACTCCTTTGAGGCACTCAATGATCTTCATCGTTTTCTGCCTCTGCTTGAGGTCCTGGATAGTTGCGCTTATCTTTTCCTCTTCCTAGTCCCACTGTTGGACATGTTGATCCTCCTCCAACTTTTCCCATAGTTGTGCTAATGTATCGAACAAGTTGACAACTGCACTGAATTCTCGTTCCATTTCCTCTATCTACATTGTTGCTTCCTTCTTCCTTTGTTGCTTCACCTCTGGGGGAGTGGCAGTGATGATTTTTTCCCGAAGGTTCTCGATCTCTTATCTATATTGATCGATTGTTTTCACAATCTGATCAATTTTCTCCGTTGTCGTGGGCTTTGTTATTTGCACACTTTTTGGAATTCGGTCGTAGGCTACAACCAATCCCTGCTCGAGTCTATCCACGCAATATTTCTCATCTTTGGTCTTGATCTTGACTTGATCGAGAACCAACTCCAACTCTTCTCTACTTTCCTTCGTGTGCTGCAACTCTGTTGCGTCTGTGCGATTGTAACTCCTGCGCGATGCTAACCTCCAGTTTCTATTACACCCTTGTTGGTATCCGACCCATTACCAATTGTATTTGTGCCAGATATTTCAAGGGTGTCTGGCCTAAAATCTCATCCATGCGGAACATGTTGGGTGTAATGTGAAAAGTTGATCTCACTTGTGCTATCATCTGGATTATATCCTTCTCACTCGGCGTAGCCTTGGCTCCTGCTTCTGGTGCTACGGGGAATGAATCTATTCTTCTTCCCTCCCTCTGCATTTCTCTGATCTAATATAGGACCTACTTCATGTCGACCATCTCGTCCTGAATCCAGTCCCTTTGCTGTCGGGCATCTTAAAAGTCCTCAATTGACCGGTCGTGGACACTTTCAGCCACGAGGTTTGCATCATCTTCGGTGATTGTATATTTTAGTGGCATTTTGTGTGCCTTAGCCTTATTGTGTGCACCCCGAGTGGGTATGATCAGCCTCTTGGTATAGCCTTGTTCATCTTGGGTAGCACTTGATGTGATCCCCTATGTTGTCTTGGCCTCTTTTTCTTGTTCTTGCGGTGACTGGTTGGTGTCCTTTGTCTCGGCCTGGGTACCTTTCTTCAACACACCCCCGTTCTTTTGATGTGTTGGATTCTGACTTGGATTTGGATTATTGGGTGCAAATTTATCTCCAAAAGGTGTATGTTCTTTATCTGCATCATCCTCCTTATCTATGGACATCTCTTGAATCAAAACTGGAACTCTCCAGTCATCTTTCCAATCCTTGATGGCCATCTTTACATCCTCTTCTTTGACGTAGTATCACAATTGTAGCCATTCCTTTCGAGGATCCCTTCATGCTTGGATCTAGATGGTATGCCTGGTCACTTTGAAGTTGGCGATGTCTCAATATTGCGCAACCACTTCTGGCGTAATCCGCCAAGTGTTGGCAATGATTTCATGTAGGTCATTGTAATACCATGCGAACATGCCTGCATTTGCACTTCTGGTTTTGGACTCTGAAGTGCTCCCCAATGATATGTATCGCACTGCGCGGAAACGAGTGGTTCACTCAAATATGTATACTTAGGCTCCATCTATCAGACCAAGGCGATCAGGATGAGTAGCTAAGAGTAGTGGAACTCTATCCCTGGGTCCTGCACATCTTTGCAGTCCTCAAGGAATAGGTTTAACAAGTACGTGGCCTAGCTAAGCATAGTGCCCTTCCTGCACTGTGCTACAACCGTGACGACCCCGGTAGGGACTTCCTCCTTACAACACTTCCTGAGAAACTTACACGCCATGAGTTTGGTGGCCAACCTTGTTCCTGTGTCACTTATGTGCTTGATGATGATTCTGTGTGACCCTCTTTCTGTGTCATACGTCTTCTTCATCTCCTTCGCCAGTTCCTTCTCTTTTGTCTTGTCATTGAGGAACTTCACGGGACTCTCCCCCTAAGATGGAATCCATGTAATAAAATCAATGAGATCTACGTTTATCAAGAGAGGCTCTTCCACCCATAGGTACCCTCCATGGGTAAATTTCATCAGTTACTTGACGTAGTTATTTGCATTGCGACCCCTTCCAAAATGTGGGATATCTAACAGGTTTAGAATCCTGGTGTTGGTCACAATGGTTGCCCACTATTTCGGTTGGAAAATTGGATCGCTGAAGGTACCTATACCCATGTTGTCCAGGTAAATAGGATTTGCAAATTCATGAAACTTTTCCACGTCAATCACATCATAGTATGAGTATTGTAGTTTTTCCATGTATCCAACATGTTAGCCGTGATATGCACCCCTTCTGGAATGTGCAACAAGACTATGGTTGTTGCAGCCTCTCTATGTGGTGATCTTGCTATTGTATTATTTCCCTTCCGCTATGGTGGCTGACTCGAGGTTCTAGCCTAATCCAGGTGGATATTGGTGGCCAACCACCTATTCCAATTGGCTCCTCTTATCCATTTTTGTTCAACACCTTCTTCTGTACTTCTTGTAATTGTGGGTTCTACACTTTTGGGGATGTATGAAGCCCCACACATCCTCCAGGTGGATATTGGTGGCCTCTTGCCTAATCCAACTGGCTTATTTTTTTTTTTTTCATGTCAGCACATCTTGTTGTACTCCCAAGGACATTTTGTGGCCCTGAACATTGCTTTTTTGGCTCACCAAAGTTAAACTGTAGACAGAATCAAAGTTTTAAGGCGAAATGTGTAGTTCTCTGAAATACCTTTCCAAAGGGCTATCACACGCCTAAAATGGAGGTCATGTGCAAAAATTATGACCCTGGGAAGTTGAGGTACTAACTTACAACAACTTACCCATAGGGGCCCACATGGATTTTGGTGTTTCACCTTCTAGGGTTAGGATTTTAGATGTCTAGGGTTTTGGCATTCATGAGTAATATCAAAAAGGCCTCTGGAGCCTCATTGTAATCCATTATTCTCAGATGGATGTGCATAGCATCCACATCGCTTTTCAGAGATAGATACCACCATTTGAGCAAGTATTTTCAGTTATGCAATTTTACAATTTCAACCTATTTCATTATTCAATAGAATATATTGTTCCCTATATATCCGTGTTATTCTTCATCTATCATTTTTTATTGTATTCAGTCTGTTAATCAGTTCGTTCTGCTCCTAAATCTAGATTAGTGGTTTCAGAGTGGTCTAATCTTCATTTGTTTTTCTTCGTGCATGTCACCGACAAGATCTGGGTACAAAAGGTTGGGACTCGAACCAATTGAGCCATTGCAAGATCAGTCGCATCGAGCCTGACAAAAACCCATGGGGTACGAAAAGAAAGATGATGGAGCAAGAGATCCTATTAAAATGTTTCTCGAGAAAGCCCTCGCGCGAAAAATGAATGAAATGATGGAAAAATTCACACAGATCCTTCGACAACTTCCCACAGGAGAAGCATCTTCATCAAGAGGCCATGCAACCCCCTTCAAGGTACATGTAAATTTTTATATTCCATTATTTGAAGGATTGATATATGCGGATGTTGTATATAAATGGATGAATCTTCTCAAAGGGTTTTTTTGGTTCACAATTTTTTCGATAGGGAAAAGATCACTTTTTCCACTCCTCAAGTTAAAGACTGGTGGGATACTTACTTTGAGCAAAGGGAAGTGGAGGAATATGCAATTTTTGTGGTGGCTCCCACATGGGATTCCTTACTGGACGCCATCAAAGAACAATACTACCCTTTTGGAAGCTACAAGGACCAATACACCAGATGGACCACCCTACGTTAAGAAAGGGACTAGAAAGTACCAGATTTCACCAATATTTTCCATACACTGTGCACCAAATTGGGTATCAAAGACTCTGAGCATCATCTGGTTCTCAAATACTGCGATTTTTTGCATAGATACATTCAAATAGAAATGAAGTTTCTAGACATCATCTCATTGGGAATGTCTTATAGATACGCAGTCAAGATCGAGAAGAAATTTAAGCAGAAAAGGCGAGAGTTTGGATCTACAAACCCCTCACAGTCGAAGAAGGGAAAAGGTGTCCCCAACCCACACAGCCAGGGACCAAGTTGAGATGGTCATCCTTAGGAAAACAAGTCCAAGCCACAACACAAAAAGGGAAATGAGAAGACGAAGAAGGACACAGGAAAATGGTGTGAGTACCATAAAATCCCTTGACATAACACTGAAGAATGTCGCTCCAAGCAGTCACTCATGGCCGAACTGAAGGCTTCCGAGTCAAAGGTTGATTCTAATTCCAAATCAAATCTTGAAGGAGGGAAGTATATTATCGATGTTGAACCAAGTGCTAGTGTCACTACCACCAAAGTCCAAGATAGAGAACCATAAGAACTAGAGGAAGGAAAATGCCTCTTTCACTCGCAGCTGTGGGTAAAGGGGGCTCCGTTTCATTTCATTGTCGATAGTGGGAGTCAGAGGAACCTAATTTCAGGAGAGGTCGTCAAGAAAATGGACCTTGCAATGACACTGCACCTGCAACCCTACACCATCGGCTGGCTTCACCAAGTAAGATATCTCCATGTCATCCAACAATGTCGTCTTCCCTATGACATCGAGCCTTTCAAAGATGAGGTACTGTGTGATATTTATCCCCTTGAAGTTTGTGATGTTCTTTTAGGACAACCGTATTTGTGGAAGCCTCATGATGTGTATAAGTCTAGACCCCTTAGTGTTATTATTAATTTGGGTAGAAAATTGTACAGGATACCAGAGGTAGCGTCGCCTACTGTTATTTCTTTAATATTTGTTAAGCATTGCAGTAAGGTCATCTCATAGACTGGGAATTTCGTCTTCTTTATGATCCGTGCTCATAGTAAGAATAAGGTCGTAGCCACATTCATGGCCTCTACATAGCGCCACTATTTCTAGTAGAATCAAGTGGATGGGATCATGGAAGAATACAGAGACATATTTTTCTCACCTACAGTGGTAGCAACACACAACCAAGTCAAGCATCCAGTTGATTTGACCCCTAGTGCACCTCTAACTAATGGACCAGTCTATCTTTGCTCGTTGATGGAAAATGATGAAATCAAGTGATAGATCCAAGAGCTACTTCAAAAGGGGCACATCAGACCCAAATCCTCCCCTTGCGGAATCCCGATTGTACAGGTGCAGAAGAAGGACAGGACGTGGCGACTCTGCATTAATTACAGAGCCTTAAAAAAAATCATAGTCAGTTATCGGTACTCCATTACCAGGATTGATGACCTTCTTTACCAACTCAAGGAGGGAAAGTTCTTCATCAAGATTTACCTAAAGTCTGGCTACCACCAAGTTCCCATCGAACCAATTGATGTATGGAAGACAACCTTCAAATCTAAAGAAGGTCTCTTTGAATGGCTAGTCATGCCCTTTGGTTTAACAAATGCACCAACCACTTTCATGAGGTTGATGGATGATGTATTGAGAACCTTCACCAACTCCTTTGTGGTGGTATATTTGGATGACATCCTCATCTTCAACAAAATGTGGGAGGAGCACATGTGACATATTCAACAGGTTTTGAGCAATCTGCGGCAACACAAGCTATATGCCAACTTGGAAAAATGCTCTTTTGGCATGAATAGGGTCCAATAATTGGGATACATTGTTGATGAGAATGGGGTACATGTTGATCGAACTAAGATCCAAGTCATCTGTGACTGGCTAGACCCGACCACACTGACCGAGCTTCGGAGCTTCTTAGGACTAGCCAACTTCTATTGACGTTTAGTGTTGGGATTCTCCCATATTGCATGGGCCCTTAGCCAAGTGACCAAGGTAAATGGTAGGTCCAAGTTCATGTGGGGGAATGAGCAACAAAAATCATTCGATGATATGAATCATCGCTTGTGCTCAGCTCTAGTACGCTCCTTTCCTGATCTGCAACAATTGTTCGAGATTGAGACTGATGCATCTGACTATGTTGTGGGTGTAGTTCTCACTTAGCACGAACATCCGGTGGCATACCATAGTTAGACATTCTTCGATATTGTCTGGAAATACCCCACCTATGAAAAGGAAATGCATTCCATTCTACAATCTTGTCGTCAATGAAAACATTACATTCTGGGAAAAGAGACGATCAGACACATTGATCACAAGCCTATGCATTTCATACAGACACAAGGGAAATTGCAGAATGACCGCCATCAGAAGTGGTCCACCTAAATGTAACAGTTCCATCTCAACATCAAGTATAAGACAGGTATATCTGACCGTGTCTCCGACTGCCTCAGTCGGCCTCCTGTGGCTACACTCACTACTATGGTCCATTCTTGTGGACATGAAGCATATGAGTGGCCCCAACTTTATCAACAAGATCCAGACTTCGCCACCACCTATTAGCTCTTGGGTATAGGTGCAACTGTCACCAATTTTCACATTCAGGACAAACTCTTATGCCACCTAGGCCATATCTGTGTTCCTACAAGTGAGCGTGCAAAGATGCTTTGGGAATCCCACTACAGTCGAGTGGAAGGACATTTTGGCATGGTAAAAACTGTGGTAATTCTTCAGAACCATTTTTATTGGCCAAAACTTCGACAGGAAGTCAGCAAATATATCAGATCTTTCACTGCATGTGCCATTGCCAAGCCAACCATAAATAAGTAAGGCTTATACACCCCTCTTCCTATTCCCAAGAAGCCTGGGGAATCCATCTCAATAGATTACATGTCTAGCTTGTCATCCACTAAGAAAGGAAATGACTGTGTTTTTGTGGTCGTGATCGGTTTTCGAAGATGGCCATCCTCACAGCCTACAAGAAAAATATCACAGTGGAAGATACTGCCAAGCTCTTCTTTGAACGAGTGTGGGTCCACTTTGGGATACCACGGACTATCATCTTTGACCGGGACAAGAGGTTCCTAAACACATCTTGGTCAAGTCTCTAATCTTTGTTGGACACCAAGCTCACAAAATCCATTACTTTCCACCCCCAAACTAACGGCCAAACAGAGGTCGTTAATCAAATGATTGTGCACATCTTGCGCATGTACAATTCTAAGCATCCTCGTACATGGGACAAGAGTCTCCCCTATGTTCAACACAATTACAGCAAGGCTCTCCATAGCTCCACCAACCATAGCCCATTTCAGGTGGGTCTGGGACTCCAACCCTTGGGACCCATTGATGTTTCACTTCCTCTTTCCATCACACAAACAAACTCTTCCCATGATTAGTTTGCAATCTACAAAGCCACCAGATTCATTGAGCGAATTCGACACATCTGCCAACAAGTCCAAGATATTTTGCAGAAATCCAATGCTAAGTACAAACAACGCCATGATCAACATAGGGTACCACACCAATTTAAGGTTCGTGACAAATTTTGGTTACATTTTTAGAAGGAGTGTCTCACGAGGCCCCATCAGAAGCTTCTCCCACTTCATTATGGGATTTACACTCTTAGCAAGGTTGTGGGTAACAATGCTTTTGAGCTCAACACTCCACCCTTCCTTGGTCTGCATCTAGTATTCAATGTGCACCTCCTTCGGCCATATTTTCCACCATTACTGGACACCTCAGAGATCACAGAACAACTAACACCAACAGAGATCAACCCTGATTGCATGGAAGAAGAATCCACTGATCAGATAGAAGACACGCATGTCAAGGGAACTCACTAACAAAGGATCCAGCTTTATCGGGTTGTCAAGGCGGGGAAACTCCTACACCAAGGCAAGTGGCTCACCCGGGGCCAAATCCAACAAAATTTTACTCACCTGATGGGGGAACTCAACGGAATGGATACCATTATTTCCTATGGGGGGAGGATTGATCCAGGTGGATATTGGTGGCCACCCACCTATTCCAACTAGCTCCTTTTGTTCGTTTTTGTTTAGCATGTTCTTATGTACTTCTTGTAATTGTAGGTTCTACACTTCTGTGGTTGTCTGAATCCCCACACATACTCCAGGTGGATATTGGTGTCCTCTCACCTAATCCAACTGGTTTATTTTGTATGTTTTCATGTCGGCACATCTTGTTGTACTTTGAGGGCCATTTTGGGGCCTTAAACGTTGTTTTTTTGTCTCACCACAGTCGGACTCTAGACAGAGTCAAAGTTTGACGGCATAATGTGTAGTTATCTGAAATAAATTTCCAACGGGCTATCACACGCCTAAAATAAAGGTCGTATGCAAACGTTACGACCTTGGGAAGTTGAGGTACCAACTTACATCAACTTACCCATAGGGGCCCACATGACTTTTGGCATTTCACCTTCTAGGATTAGGTTTTTGGATGTCGGGTTTTGGCATTCATGAGTAATATCAAAAATTCCTTTGGATCCTCATTGTAATCAATTATGCTCAGACGGATGCGCATAACAGCCACATCTCTTCTCAGAGATAACTACCACCATTCGAACAAGTATTTTCAGTTCTGCAGTTTTAAAGTTTTAGCCTATTTCATTATTCAATAAAAGATATTGTTCCTTGGATATCTATTTTATTCTTCATATCTCTATGCTTATGGTATTCAGTCTATTAATCAGTTCGTTCCGCTCCTAAATCCAGATCACAACCTCCATTATTTTATCCTCTGTATATGCCTATGACTGGTTGGTGACATCTTCTACTATACTCTCTTGTTGTTGCTCCAGCGCTTCTGTGTGTGACCTTCTAGAATGACCACTTCTTTCTGGTTTGGGACCGTCCCATTAACCCTTGGGCCCTCTTCTAGGTTTTCAGAGCACAAAGGATTTCCTGTGTCCTTGGCATGTTGGTTCTGTCTCACTTCCGACATATCAATGTCCATGCCCACTACCAATATTTGTTGGGTTTCCTCCACCACTGGTGTGGGGATCGTTGGTTTCATATTGGGTGAAGGGATTTCATCCAAGTTGATGAATTTGGTAGTTCGTGTTGGTCCCTATTTGATTCCTTGTGGCTACTATAATTCTCGAAGGTTGCTTCGAGGTTGTCTGTAGGCCTAGCTCGATGCACCTAGCTTGGGTGGTGCCATGGTGGGTAAGATGGTTTCTGCCGAGCTATTTCATTCTGTGACTCTTGTGAACTATCTCTCTTCTCCATCTACTTTGTCACTCTATGTGTCCTCAACTTCATAATAACCCTTTTGTTACCCGTGTGCTTTCCTTATATAGAAATTGTGTGAAACTTCTCGGAGAAGTTACATGAGATGTGGTTTAAATGAATTGGTTATTCCCGCGTACCTTCCATTGAATTACCTTGACGTCGTCAGTTGGCACAATTAATGCAATGTCCTATCTATTGTTCTTGTCATTCAATTTTGATAGACACCACCAATTGGCACCTATTTGTTGTAACCACCATTTTTCCAAGTCTTCGTCTTTTTTTGACCGTTGGTCCTTTTTCCAACGTGCTAACCGTTCCAAGTGCGCATTATGTTGTTTGGTCGATGTGTGTGGAAATTTTCTTTTTGTCATGCTACCTCTCATTTATATAGGTGTTGTCTTTGAATGTCTGGCGTGGTAACCCCTCTGTTGCTGCGAGTAGTCCTTTGTTGTCTGATGCACTTTTTTTAATTTTTTTTAAGTGCTAAGAGGTCGACTATCCCTATACAGTTTCAATCAACTCCCATTGATCATTCCTTTGAGTGTTGTTCCTCCCAAATCCTTCAAGTGTACAACTCCTCCATCTATGACATCCTTTACATCATATGGTCCCAACCAATGCATTCTGAGTTTTCCTGGGTGTTGAAGAGATTTACTGTCGTACACCAAAATTGGGTCTCCCTCCTTGAAAATTTTCCTCTTGATATGTCTATCATGCCAAGCTTTGTCCCTTGCTTTTTGTACCTCTTGGTGAAACGCTGCTAGAATCCTATCTTCTTCCATGATCATCAATTGACTTAGTCTTTCTTGTATTGCGCCGTGCTCTGTCATGTTCGTAATTGTTTCTACGCATAGACTAGGTACCAAAAAATCTAATGGAACCACTGGTTTTTTTTCCATACACCAATCTGAATGGTGTCTTCCCTGTCAAGTTTTTACATGTGGTCCTGTATGCCCACAGTATTGTTGGTATCTTCAAGTCTCAATCATCCCTGTTGACATTGCAGATCTTTGTCAGTGCATTCTCGAGGATCTTATTAAAGGCTTCCACTATTCCATTTGATTGAAGATGATATGGTGTACTTTTTTGATGATAAATTTTAAACTCCTCAGTCATAGCCTTAATAATGTTTTTAATGAATTGAGTTCCTTGGTCACTCATCAAAATCCTTGGAAATCCAAATCTAGTGATCACTTTCTCAAACAAGAAGTGTGTTGTTGTCTCTGCGCTACAATCTTTTACTGGTGTTACTTATTCCCATCTTGTTAAGTACTCTGTCACATTAATAATATACCTTTCTCCTTACCTTTTTGTTGGTGGATTAACTGGTCCCACAAAATCTATTGCCCATTTGTGGAATACCTGCAAGGTTACTTGTGGCCTTAGAGGCATATCATCTCGTCTATTAGGCTTAACAAACATCTGACACACATCATCTCTCGTAGTAGTCATTTAAGTCTCTGTGAACAGTTGACCATCATAGTCATGTGCGCAATATCTTCTGCGCGGTAGCCTTTCTTTCATAATGTTCTCTTGTTATTCCCTCATGGGCCTCTGCTAACATCCTAGGTATTTCATGTTCTAGTACACATCTTCTCAAGATGTTGTCTGCACCCATATTGTATAAGTGTCATGCAATCAATTTATAGTCTACAACTCTGACTACCAGAGTGTTCTTTTGTGCAATGTTGAATTTTTGTGGCGTAGTCCCTATACTCAAGTATTGAATGACGTCTGCAAATTATTCATGAGCTACTTGGACTGAAAACAATTGTGCATCAAAAAATTTGACCTCTATATTCATAGGTTCCTCTCCATTGGTGATCCTTGATAGGTGATCAGGTCATGCATTCAAGTTCCCTGGTTTGATTATCACCTCGAAGTCAAATTCTTGGAACAACAATAACCATCTACAAATTCTCCCTCCCCAACACTGGCTTGTTGACGAGGTATTTGGGAGCTGAATGGTTTGTAAAAATATTGAAATGTTTTCCTAATAAGTAATGTCTGAACTTCTGAAGCGCATAGACCATGGATAAGTCTTCTCTCTCTGTGGTATTGTAATTCTTCTCCAACTCTGAAAATTTTCTGCTAACAAATGCTATAGGATGGTCCAATTCCTTTGATCTTGGTTGCGCCAGAATAGCTCCAAGTGCTATGGCTGAAGCATCAACATGCACATGAAATGTCTTTTCCCAATCTGGGAATACTAGTCTTGGTGCAGTTACCATATTTTATTTTAGAGTGTCCAATCCTTGCTGACAGTCCTCATTCCACTCAAAATTGCTATCTTTTCTCAACAGTTTCTCCATTGGCACAATGATTTGTGCATGCCCTTTTATGAATTTCTGGTAGTACCATGTGTGTCCCAATGTTTCCCTTAACTGACGTACAGATTTTCGTGGTGGTAGATTAAAAAATATTGCAATCTTGGCAGGATCTACTAGCAAACCTTGTTTGCATACTATATGGCTCAATAGTATCCCAAAGGGTGTTACAAAGATGCACTTCTTGATGTTTAATGATATCTGACATTGCCTTCATCTTTCTAACATTATCCTCAACACCTCTACATGCTATTTCAACAGGTTGTAGATTGTCCAATCATCGAGATATACCTCTAGAAACTAATGGATGAATTCTTTGAATGCAACTACGAATACTCTGGAAAATATTGTTGGTGCATTCTTCAGTCCAAACGACATGATTGTGTACTAGTAGGACCCCAATTATGTGGAAAAAATGGTTTTGTACATGTCTTTTGGAGCTATCTTGATCTGATGGTAGCTTGAGAATCCATCAGTAAATGAGTAAGCTTCCTAACCTCATATGTTCTCCAACACCTCATCTGTGAAAGGAGTAGGGAAAGGGTCATGTAGGCAAACATCATTCAATTTACTCAGGCCTACACATATCATTATCCCTCCCTACTTCTTCTCATGAACTACCATAATGCTTACCCATTCAGACTCCTCTACTGGTTCTATGGTTTAAGCGTCCAACATCCTATCAATTTATGCTTTCACTTTTTGCTTATATATTGGTTTTAGTCTATATGGTCTCTATCTAATCGGTCTTGCCTTAGATATGAGAGGTATCTTCATTTCCCCTAGCTCTCCTGCTATGTCTTTCATTTCTGTGAACGTTTTTGGGAACAGTTTGTTGTACTTGCGTAGTAATTATGTTATGCTTTCTACTGTTTTCTCATCCTAGTAGTCTACAATGCTGGCCATTTTGGGATTCTCGGTTGTCCCAAAGTTGAATTTATTCATCTTGATCAACACATCAAATACTTTTGATTCCAGAGGTGGACCTTCCACCTCTCTTTCACCTTGAGCTTCCGTTATATGAATGTTTCATGGGTCATCTTCATCTAGTGCTTCTTCCTGCACATGGTAGCATGAAAATTGTTATTTTATTGTCTGTTTGTTTTGACGTTGCTATTCTGTCATGAGCTCAACTTCCAGTTATTTAATGAATATCACCCCTCTGATTTGTTTAAGTGCCGAGTCTATTTTGAGGTTCTCATGTTCAAATGAGAAAGTGACTATAAAATTCTGTTATAATACTGCCCATTATGTAGTTCCTATGCACAATTCCTAGTCTGTATACTGGTTTGGTGAAATCCCTTCTAATGTGTGAACAAAATGATGAGGCCATTCCTTTGGTGGTGTCATCCTCCATAGCATTCTGCACTTCTCCAAGTGTTCTATTGGTGCCCCATGTGCGTCATATTTTTGTAGTTGGTTGGTTCCCTGTTCTGTGTCAAATCTAATGGGTACTAACTGCTTACATTTGTACCAGTCCTTAACTGTCTCTTTGTGCGCACCCCACCATCTTGCATGTGTTTCCTTGAGTGTTATATCCAGGGCTAAGAGCCTTTGATTTTCTAACACTTCATCTTCGTATCGTGTTAAGAATGCTTCTAATTCATTCACCCCATGGAAGCTAAGAAGTTCCCTTATCTCCGTACCTTTCCATATTGCTGCGCAGTTTATTCTTGTGCATATTCTTGTGGAGACTTCATGTAACCTCTGTTGCCAGTTCTCTAAGCCTGTATATGAGTCGGACGTGCATAATGTGATACTTTTCCAACTGAGTATCCCATCTACAATTGGGTTCACATAATCTTCTTCTGGCGCGGTTGTTCTGTACAATTGGTTAGTTTCCTCCGGGTCTAAACAAGTGGGTTCTACAAACCTTTCTCCTTCTGATAGATATAATGGCGCAATGAATTTGTATTCTCTTGACTTGAATGTCATTTTCCTCGTCTTTAAGTTGATTATGGCATGATTGTGAAATTCTCAATCCAAGCCAAGCAACGTTGGATAAGGTGTTGTTCCATCCACTATCTCTATTACTTTGAAATCGGCTTTAATGAGCACTTTGTCTAGATCTACTATCACCCCCTTTAGTCTTCCAATTAGTAGAACTCCGTGTTGATTTGTTAGTTTTAGCTAAACATGTGAATATCCTAATGTGGGCTCTACCATACATTGTCATGTCTTCTTGGGTAGTACATTTACTTTGGATCCTAAATCCAATGTACTATCTCCCATGTTGAAATCTTCAATGTTGGCGTTCAGTCTGAATTCTCTGCTTGTTCTCCTC
>SNQJ01S0004193.1:55521-67176 GCA_010110895.2 Picea sitchensis | reverse complement strand
AGGGGTTGTGCTTCTTTGGTGTGGCCAACGATGGAGGCATCTCGTATGTTGGTATTTCCTGAGTATGTTGTGCATTTGATGTCGATGCTATGTCTGGCTTCAAGAATTCTTGTCGGGCTTGCGTGAATATCTCCATTTCGTTCTGTGCATCAAATTTTTTTTTCGGTTCGACATTATTCTTCACCCATTGGTGTTGTGTTGGATCTTGTCTTACTGGGTCGTTTCCTGTCTTAGCTCCTCTTCGTGTAACAATGTTGATGTTTCTTCCATCATCTTTTTCTTTCTCTGAAATCCACTAAGCATTATGATTGTTCTGATTTCTCTTTTCCTGGATATTTCCCAATAGTGCAGGACAATCTTTTGTGTCATGATCTAATGCAGGACAATACATACATGTCGCAGGTGGAAGTGGACATTCTCTTTCATATTGTCCTAGTTGTTGATAGTTGTGGCATACCACTGGTCCTCTGCCTCTTCCAAATCCTCCTGTTCCTCTTCCTCCACCTATGTAGCTAGGTTGATCTCCTCGTGGTGCATTGTACTAGGGTACCTGGTTATATTGTGCAGGATTATAGTGTGGTTGCACGATATTGTACTGTGGTTGCGTAATGTTATATTGTTGTTGCATAGTGTTATATTATTGTTGCGCAGTGTTATACGGGGATGGTACTTGGTTAAATTATGGTGCAGCTTGCCCAGTCATCATTTCTTCATGTACCCTGCAATAATTTAATGTTATTTCCCTCATTAGGTCCATGGTCCTACAATCCTTGTCGTCATGGCCTACACACTTGCAAAAGTCGCAATATGAACTCTTAGGTACTGTCTAGTATTTATGCATCATTGGGCAGTGGTATGGATCATACCCCTATTTCTTACAGATTTCACACCATATTCCTCCTGTTGGCAATGGGTTTGGCAGTTTTGTTTCCATGTACTACGCGAATGTTGGGCATTCATTCTTATGGTGTCCATTTGTTTTGCATGTTGTACACCAAACAACTTCTATTTTGTGCTTACCTTTGTTCTGGCTTAACTGGAATGTTAATTTATTCAGATTGTCCTTTAGCTCCTCTATGGTTGGATCCGACTTATGATATTGGTTCTCTTTCAGTTGTAGGGCTGCCTGTAGAGCCTATGTCTGGGTTTCAAACTCTATTGTCGCAAAGGATATTTCAAGTGTGGTAGCAGTGAGTTGACAAACAGATCCCTATGTTGCATATATGTCATGACATACTTTAGTTTTCCCTTCAATCGTTTGAATCTCTGATCAATCTCCCACACAGATTCTCCTTGTTTTTGTCTAATCTCTATCATCTCATTCATGTATTGATCCTATGAACTAGGTTTATGGAATTCATTTATCAATAGTTTTTTTATATCTCCCATCGTTATGGTTGTCTCAGGCAGACTATTCGTAGCTAAACTCATGTACCAATCCAGTGCACGATCTCTTAGCATGATAGATAAATGCACAAGTTTAGTGTCCTCATCTATGATTTTTTTGGCTTCCCATATCTTCTCACAGATGAACAAGTGATTCTCAAGGTCCTTCGATGCATTTCCTTCGAATTCTGGTGACCTGACGGTGGGATCATGTCCTACCATCCTGAATGTTGAACTACTACATCCGCGTGGTGTAGATACTTGACTAATGCTTCCTGAACTGGTTCCCCCAGTTGTTGTTCCCTGTGTAGATGTACTTTCTTCTGTCTTCCTCCTCGCGAAATTCGGTTGTCTAAATGGTGGTGTTCTTTTTGGTGTATTAGTCGCACATGTGTTTATGGATTTCACACTGACACTGATATAGATAGGAGTGTTGCCTTCTATTCCTGCTCTTGGACCTCTCTTCTTCCTCTCATATGTCGTGTGCAAGATTTCCTCAATCTTCTCCACAGCCCGAAGATTCTGTATCTCTTCTTTATCACTTGTCAAGCCTTCCCTCACGGCTACGACTCTCTTCTTGGTCTTCATCTTATATTGGTAGGGTACTCCACTGTGCATTTTTCCAGTTGTTTCCATGATCTGCTTAATCTGGTCTTCGTCCATCATAATTGGGTCCAAGGTCTCCTCCTTGTTTCCTTTATCTATTTCTCCTTCTCTTGTCAGTGCTTCCCCCCTTCCCCCATGCACATAGAGAAGTTTAGTTGTATGAGGCCATTGTCATTACACCTTTGTTATATAGTAATATCTTAATAGAAGTATATAACGATATGATATACCTACCTCGAGGTCCCTTCAATAACTCTTTCTATGTTGCATTGTAAGACTTCGTTGTATCTACTGAAAATTATGTGATGAATCTTGCAACAATGTTGTCTAACCAGAAATCCACTGTACGTGTAAATTTATTATCAACTTGTTGTAACTGCGCGATCTCTACAGGATTCCACTCTAGTTGTCTGATCCGATTTGTAGGATGGTTGTCTTTCAACCTCAATATCCACTCCTGCAACACATGCGGGAAATCACAGAAAATACTTCATGCAAGTCGTTGAATACGTACTTGTCCAGATATTGGCACGATGCCAACTTCGGGTTTTTGTTATCTTTCTACGCAAACTCCAACTCCTTTTTTTTCAACCAGCGCTCTATCTCTGTCTTCGTTGGATTCCACGGTCTCAGCATCCCCTTTTAGATTCTCATTCTCTTAATGTTTTGTCGTTCGATCTGGCATTCTTTTTATGTCTTCAACATATCTCATTCACTCAATCCCATCATGTTTCAACCAATCGGCAATGGAACCATTTTTTGGCTTTTACTCTTCTACTTTATCATTCATCTACTTTGATCCTATCTTACTATCATAGATGGACCCGGGTTCAGATTCAACAAACTTCCAACAAAATCCCTCTAAAACTATCGGCCCCTCTGGTAAACCAGAAGGCAACACAACACACAAAGTGTACCGTGTAGTCTCACCCAATATATCTCAATGGGTGGCTGTAATACTCAGGTGTTTGCAACGTGGGAATGAGTGGATATATGTGGTTGTATCTTGTGAACTTTATTTATTCAGTCTAACATCTTATTATAGTAGTGATTCTATTCATGCATGTGCAATATCAAATCTAAATAGTTAATTCATTCATCTAGCATTGAACACTTAACAACAATAGAGAAACATACATTCAATCACATAACACAGGTGTTACCGTGGTTCACCCCCTCTTGGGCTACGTCCACAAAGATTTGTCTCTCGAGCTCTTTATTATGGCTCAATAATATGTCACGCCACGCATCTTACAATCTTGGATCTTATACCCCCCAACAGGTTCCCTGATCCCTACGAGGCTGACTAGATCGCACGAGGTTCCTCAGCTCGCGATCTAACCCTTGGGATCGAGTCGCTCCTTGCTTCTCTAGCTCACCATCTTACAGTCTAGTACATTTCTTACAACTCTTACACTTCTGGACTCTCCCTCTGTCCTTTCTCTCTTTCCGTCTCTCTCTGTCACACCTTCGTTCTCTTCCTATCCTCTAAGTATTACTTATTTATATTCTTGGCTCATCGACCATTACAATGCATTGCAAAACCCCTAAACCTAGCATCGTTAGGTCTTCCTTGCATGCTTCCCTCGCACGTGTTGTTTTTCCTTGCAGCTGTCATTTCTTCCTTTCATGCTTCTCTTCCCAAAAATCGTCTTTTCCCTTGACTAGGTCTGCGTCCAATAGTTACCCATTATGGCCAAGTCCTCTAACTCCATAATTCCATCGTCTTTTAATTGTAGGTTCACCACCTCCAATTTCCTCTTAATGCACTTGCGTCCTTTTTTTGTTTTCCTTAAGCCTCTCAATCCCAAACCCTCCTAATATGTTGCTAAAGGTTTGAAATTGGAGCTTCCACTCATTAGCTCGTGAGTGAGCATCCCTCCAATGAAACCTTAATCTAACAACTCGCTCACATCATCTTCCTTGCTAAGGATGAAAGAACTCAAAGTGCCTAGTAGCACGTCTGGGGCTACTCTCAGATAAAATTAAAGAATGGGGTAAATTCGCATGTTTGAGATGTAAATGCTCATCAAAATCTGCATTTAGGGAGTAAATCCCCTAATTCACAAGATCCCATAACCTATGCCTCCCAACATCCACCATCGATCCAACTTGATTGCATAACCGTTTCAAATTGATTGGATCTGACGTCATGTCGCACAACCCTGCCATGCCGAATTTCTCGTTGCAACACTATATGTGCATCAATTCAAAAAAAAATTGTAAAAGTGTCCTGGAGTTGTATATTTCTCAACTACAAGGTTTTGAATATATTCATGGTATAACTTCCTTTAAACCTACAAAACACCTAAACCCTCTACCAACACATTTTCTTATTATTGTATTGTTATTATTGATTATAGAGTTATTGTATTAATATTTTATAATTATATTAGTATAATATTAATGTTTGAAAATGTAATTATTATGGAATTAATTTTATACTTTATTATTATATAATATATCACTGTAGATCCATCTTAACTTCTATAGATTTGATTTATTTGTGTGCTTGATAGATCTAGGGTTAAGATGGATCTATGTTGGTTTTATAACAAATATTAAATGAACAGGTTTTATAACAAATATTAAATGAACAGATTTGTTGTTTATATTTGTTTTTTTAATTTATATATATTTTAATATATTTTATTATTAATTTAATATTATTTTCTTATTTTATGGATATTTTACTATTATTATTATTTTAATGTGTTATGTTACATGGACATTTCTCTTAGAATAACATATTATATATTAATATATGTTATTATATATTATATAACTTATTAAATATCATATATTAATATATGTTATTAAATATTATATTACAATTTTGAGTTTAGTTCAAACACAGATAAGAAAGATGTAAAATTTCTCAATTAAAAGTTGGAGAAGTTATAGGTTCACTTTGGTTATAGGTTTTTAAGGAGTAGGTTAAAAGTTAGAGAAGTTATAGGTTCACTTTGGTATGGGTTTTTAAGGAATAGGGTAAGAAATAGCAATTTTTTTAGGTGACATTTGTTAGAAATCTGGCTAGAAATTGTTAGATTTGTAGATTTGAATGATTATTTTTGTATAATCTGATGGTCTCTCAGATTTTTCAGTATGTTGAATAGATTTCTATATTCAGAAATGGATTTTGAACAATAAAAGTTAGTGATTTCTTTATCTCTTTGGGATAAGCTCAAGCTCAGTAATCAAGACCTAAAAACTGCCTGCTGTTTACTTACTACTGAATTATGATAATTAAATTCAGTAGCAAAATTCAGATATGGAATAAATCAAGTGTTCTTTTAAAATAATTGATTGTTTTTTAACAGTACATTCAATCTGTATAAAACCACAACGGTTGGTGAGGGGTTGTAATGACCCGGGGATAGGTAATCTTTTTCGAGAAGAGACGAAAAGAGTGTTCGTTCAATTTTTTGTGCAATAAGGCTATATCTCTATTCTTGGTTTTACTTCTTAATTTCTAATTCTTTTTCTTGGTGCTACATTACATCGATGGAATCTTTTATAACCTAAGTGCAGTAGAGAGTCACAGAATTGATTTTAAATTTAGTTTGAATGGGGAATATTTTAAAAAATCTCATCATGCTTTAAATTTGAATCTCAAATTTAAGATATACATGGACAGAACCCACAAACCAAACAATTTAAGATATACATGGCCAGAACCCACAAGCCAAACAAAAAGAAAAAATTGAACTCAAAAATAAGAAATTTGATGAACGATTAGAGTCAACAAGGATCTGCCGATCACATAAACATAAGCAATGCCGCGACTCCAAATACATACATAGATATAAAACCTGATAAAGCATGAGAAACAGAGATGAAAAGCTTGCATTATGAAAAATACAGCAACAACCTAAATTCCAAATGGCGTTCTGGTAAAAAATTTGCAATAACTTAAATTCCAGATCTCCAAGCAGGAAAACATTTCTGTCCAAAGATTTCCTAGTACAATGCTCAGGGAATCAACACTGTGACCCATTATTCTATTATACTAAACATAGGTCTCTTATAGTAACCAGTGTCCATTCATGTGCTGATGCTCAAGCTGTGGTCAGCAGATATCCCTCCACTGTCTTAAACATGCTGATTGCTGCTTCCTTAATCGGGTCCGATGGGGGAGTTTCGTTGCCTGCTGGCTCAAACTCGACTGTCCAACTTACACTGCAAGAGTTGGCATCAGCTCCTGGAATTACCTTCAAGGTCGGCCTGAACACTTTGTATATGCTCAGAATCTCGCCCTCTATGACAGTGTAGGTAACGGTCATATTTGTTTCATCCACAGCGTCAATCCTCTCAGTTGCATGGGTCAACATTTTCATTCCTGCACCCAACAGTGATTTTTTTTGTCAATACATTCAACCTGAAACCATCCTTCAAAACGTTCAAGTTATAAAAAGTTGACTTATATACGGAGTTGGGTTTCATCAGAGTGCTTAGATGTAGCCTGTAGGAAAAACAAAATGTACCTTGAAAACAAGAGTGAAGGAATATTGGGAGGAGAGTTAGTTTCCTATTAGGTTCTCTAAATGGCTTAGTTGTAGAAACTTTCATATTACTTCTAAGCATGTTGATTAGGAGCCCACAGATACTGTGCCCACACCAATCAACAAAATTGAAGATGCAATTTTTTCCTACTTGGATTCTACAGTGTTACTGCTCAGTACTTCTTCGAAATAACAACCACATCTCTTTGCTTTAACAAAAACAGGCAAAAGGAAAAACTAGTATTGAAAACTAAACTCCAGGACCTGCTTATACAGGCTGTTCTACCGAGTTCTATGCTCATCGCCTGCCAGAAGTGTATTGGATGGCTATATCATCGCCTGCCAGAAGTGTATTGGATGGCTATATCCAACAGCGTTAGGTCACACTTTGGCTGAGGCCTGGTAGCCATCCTTTCAAGCATAAAATGGAATATATATTGTAGCAGATAAGAAGACATGTGCAGAGAATAAATTTTGCCCAAACAATTTGCTACATAGAACTTTCTATATTAAGAAACAGTCAGAAACGTATTGCATTTCTGGTTAAAGCAATCAGTAGGAATTGCAATGCTATATTTGGAAAAAAAAAACTTTCAATTTCAATACACTGAAAAAATGTGTATATGCACTGTAAAAATATGCATATATTTATTTTCCTTTATGTATTGTATTTCTTATACTCCTCCTGAAACATGAAACATGTTATTTTGAGGACTCTCAATTTTATAGGTCAAAAGCACTTTCCCTCTAAAAATTTAACCTTTTTTGGAACTTGATCCAATGAGTGAAAACTTCCCCCAATGAACCACAGCCTGCAAATGATCACTATTTAGTATCAGAAGCATCATCCTAAACTATCCAACTACTCCGTCTATTTCAACCTAAACTTTCAAAGAATGGATCCCCAAAACTCCATAAATTTCAATCTAAGCAGATTTAGAAAATCCTGCTTACGTCACCCCTAAATTTCAAACTTCAACGAACCTACTTTTTTTGAAACCAGGTTGATTCATACCTTCTCCGTACTTAATATGCCTGGTGCTGCCAACGCTTTTGCCATCTCCCTCGATCATCTCAATACTTTTGAATTGAGTAGGCATTATCTTCGGAAATACGCTTGCAGAATCCTGAATGGCTCCCCAGAATTTCTGAGCAGGAACCCTCAAATCTAGCTCCACGGTCACAGCTCGCGCCATACTTCAAGCCGAATACTTACTCAAAAGGCAGAGCAAAGAGAGAACACTTACTATTGTGAGAGGTGAGAGGTCTGTAACATGTATATATACACGGTGCAGTAAAGATATGGCGGTATGTCATTACATGCAATCTGCCAAACGTTCATGAACCCATGTGGTTAGTTCTGAAAAGTTACAGACCCAAGAAAATTATTGGGTGCTTTTAGGGATGCACATGTGAAGATCTGTGTCTCTTATACGATTTCATAAATGTCAGTTAAAGGGTGGGGTTACTCTTTAAACTGTGTGGTGAATGCCTCCTTATCAGGTACCATCATGCCATATTTTTTTGTAAGTAGCATAAGTTGCTTGGCAACATGGCAGGCCTTATGGTGTCCGTGGAACTGTGTTAGTCCCTATCAATAAAGCACAAAGTTCAAGGACGTTTTGGACGATGTCAGGTTAAATGTAACTCAAGTCCAAGTCAAAATTAGGTTAGTCAAAATTAGGTTAGTCAATGGGGTGCCATGATTTTTGGTAACTAGCATAGGGCCAATCCTTATCCTTATGGGGTCGCTAGCAGTTGGTTGGCAACATGGCAGTCCTTTAGGTGGAACTTTTGGTGTGGGTGGAACTTTGTTAGTTGTCAAAATTTATTTTAATTGGTTAGCAACATGGCAGTCCTTCTAGTGTGGGTGAACCATTGTTAGTCCTTAGTGTCAAAATTACTACGGAGTAGTGGATGGGGTTAGAAAGTTTGTAACTCATGAAGTAATGCAAAGAGGAGTGGAGTGGAACTCACGACTTCAATTTTGAGCACAATACTACAAACCAGCTCAAATAGTTGTTTTTAATTATAAAATTAGAAGGCATGTTGGAACTATGCAATTTGAAATAATGTTTTCATAGGGAATTTTTTTAAGTTTGTTGAAGGGGATGGATGTTCCAAGAAAGATTGGAAATGATAAATTCTAGATTTTGATTTGATTGCGATTTGAATCTAAAATATTTAAATTTTATAATTATTTTAAGTTTATAATTATTTTAATTTAATGTTTTTAGTTATGAATTAAAAACTATAAACAGATATAAAAATGACGGAAATTAAAGCAACACAATACAAATCAATGAACATGAAAACACATCTACTATTGCAATATCTAGTATTACTATGATTCTAGAAGATATGAATAGTAAAGACACTTCAAGCTTACACATACACCAAAATTGTTCTTAAAAGTATAGTTAATAGTCTTCTCAATTACAATGAAGTAAGATTGCAATGCCAAGAACACAACCCTTTGCAAGATTGATAAGGTTTCTTTTATAGAGTTTCCAATGACTCTTCCTTTCGCCTACTTGTCTCTTGGCCTTTCTATCCCTTCTTATGAATTTTGTTTACATCTGGAATGGGTAATGAGGATATCTTTTCAATAAAATTATTTGAAATTACAATTATCCTCCATCCATATGTGTTTGTAATCAAAGATTTGTCGTTTATCGCTTATATGCATTCTCTTCTACTTCGTTGTTTGTCAGATCCTTGATGTTGTTGTTTTCATGTGCAGAGGTGTGCTTCTTCTTTGTTCTTCATCGTCTGGTGGGTCGACTGGTAGAAAGGGATATATCTCCTCTCTAAACATTCAAAAGAGATCCCCCCCACATTAAGGAGAATGTTGCAATTTTGAATGGTTGAAGGTATCTGAATAAACAAGCCTCTTAAGCTCAACTTTCATAAAATTATTATTTACCTTAGCCTTCTTCTATTCTTGTTTAACTTTTTCCTTATAGGAGCTTTGTAAAATATTGTGCATACCACTAATGTCAATAATATAACACATTAATGAGGCTAGAAAGAAAAAAACAAGATTCTTCGAAAGGAACAAATCGATTAGACTCATATTGGTTTTAATCCCCTAGGAAAGAAAAAATTGAATTGGAGGATCTATGTTGATGATGAATGCAATCAAAAAATTGTAGATTGTTGTATGCATTTTCTTTCGAAGGGTAAACAAGTTTGAACTTTAATATGTGTTAATCTTACACCATATGAATACATAGATAATTCGAATTGAGATGTGGACTGAGGCAAGTAAGGTTGTTTCTATGGATGAATACGATTCCATTAGCTCACATATATTTGAACTGATGTGAATGGATTGACACGGGGGATGTCAGACTTTAGAACTACAAAACAACGGAGACATGGAATTCTCTCATTCAAACATTTAGTTATAATCTAATGAGTTGTCAAGAACCTTTGAAAAAAAATCTCCAACAAGAACTTGATAAGATATCTGGGAATTTTTGGTGCAAAATTGCACAAAGGGTGAGCAAATATACATATCTTGTGGTTGCTTCAAGATTACAGACAAATGTTAGAGAAAAACTAAACTCTCTAGTTTTAAATGGATAGATTTGTTCTCAAATCTATGTTATTCTTGTGAATAGAAGTAAAATGCAGCAAAAGAAAGAAGCAAGAACAACAAATTTATCAAAGAATGAAGAAATAATCCATTACCCAAATAAAAAGGCTTTACAACATCACCTGTGGAGAAACCCTTGAAGATGTTGATATCCTTGCGGCCTCTCCTTGGGAGGGTTCCTAGAATTCTCTGAGTGTGTAGTTTCTCTCTCATTTGTTGATGGTTGTAGATGATGGTTCCTAAAAGGGAAATGCCCTTAACAAACTAGGGTTTCATGAGCTAAGGGGAAAATCTAATGGAAAACATTCACAATGGAGAGAATGGAGAAAAATAATGGATGGAAGGTAAAAATGAATGAGATAATGAGATGGGTCGAAAACCTTCTTACTTTTATAGAAATGTTTTTGAATTTTCGCTCATTGTTTTTTTTTTAATTAAAATTAAGAGGGAAAAGCCATAAAATGGGGTTTTATGACTTTATTAAGTGAAAATAACTTTAGGAAAGGGGTTCGTATAAGTTATATTGATGGGACATGGTGTAAAATTGGGTTTTATGTTACGATACCCATACAATTGCTAGTGCATTCTGGTACACCTAGCATTTTGTTCTAGGTGGTCACTTTTGGTGATAACAAATGCCCCCTAATGTATGAGGTTAGTGTTGATGATTAAAATCGCAACGATGAATTTCGCCTGCAAGTATTACTAAAGCCTATTATTTAAACTATGCTAATGATATATAATACTAGTAGGTGGGACCCCTTGTAGACTGGAGGCTCAAAGATAGTCATGTCACACATTTTTTGTTGTTGTTTCGATGTTGCTTACAAGGTCTTATATGGTTGACGATGCAGTATTGGTTTCGTTTTTTGACATAGTGACAGGTGGATAATGCATTTTATGGGATGTTATGTTATTCAAAGCTTTAATTTTATGTTATGATTGGCATATATATATAGTTTCCATGTTTAATCATCTCACCACGATTATTACCTCATTACACACACACAAGAAATATGTTAGTAACAATCTAAACAAAAGAAAAAGGATGAAACTGATAAAAATCCTAGAAGAAAGGATTTTTGCTATGCTATGCTAGGAGTTATGTGCAATTTAAATGAAAACAAGTTAGTGTTAATCCTAACTCTTAATGGTTGGTTAGTGGCTATGCGATTTGCATTTGAGTTATATTGGGTGCATTTGATATGGCAATATGTATGGTATGGTATGGAAGTTTGGCAATGGTTAATGTGAACATTTTGGGTGGCACATTTGGAAAGCAACATGTTTGCAGATTTCAATGGTTTGGGAATTAATGATATGGTTAAATGTATTACTGTGTGTTAAGCCCTAATATTGGCTCATTACCCCTTAATTGGGGCATATTACATTAGTAATGTTATTTTATTTATGGCGGATTTATTCCATTAGTTGTAATTATACCTCCTAGTCTCCTATATATACCAAGGAGACATTTTCATTTGGAATCATCTTGTACTTGAACATTTATGTGGGGTAAAAGGAGGTTGCCCCCTCGAAGAGGCTTATTATCTGAAA
>SNQJ01S0004193.1:38219-55471 GCA_010110895.2 Picea sitchensis | reverse complement strand
GTTGCCCCCTCGAAGAGGCTTATTATCTGAAATTCTCTCTTTTTCAAGGCGTTGAGTACTTATTCTAAGGTTTTTCTATGCTATATTGATATTTGGTTCTTAACATATGGTATCAGAGCTCAAGGTCTTGGGGTTTCGCTGCTACATCTGAGACACCGTGGAATTTTCGTTATAACTTTTTTTCTACAACGAGTCAAAAGGAACGGCTTGGAGGATATTTAGTAGAAGCATCAAGTTACATTGGGTTACAAATTTAGCACCTGAGGGCTTATACTTTCGGAGATACAGCCTTTGTAATATAGGGTTCTGGAATCATCCTGAATTGAGTCATTGCAGAATTTTCGCTATAAACTTTTTTCTATAACGTTTCAGACCCTAAACTCCAGAGGATATTCTACAAAATTAGTAAGGTATCTATGGTAACGATTTCAGCTTCTGGGTCATTGTAAATTTGTAGATACACCCTATGGAAGATAGGGTTTTTGACTAGTCTCAAACAGGTGTTCTGGGTAAAAAAATCATAAATTATTCCTAGAGTATCCAAATTGAGTGATACTAGTTGCATTGGATATTTGACAGACCGTAGTAGTTATGGTAAAAGTTTCAGAATTTTATATCAATTATTTTGTGTGGGGCATGCTATACAAGTGAGATTTCCTGGAAAGGTCAAAAATCAACAAGTTGTGGGGAAGTTACCATAAATTCCACTTGGCACATCCAAGTTTTATCAGACCTGTGGCATTGAAGAGAAGAAATATCAAAGACCTATAAAAAATAAAATTTCATACTCAGAAGGGCTGAAATTTGGAGATACAATAAAAGGAAGATTGTCTAGTAGAACCACCTCAAAATCAAGGTTTAAAGTGATACTTGGCCAACATGCCACCAAAAAAGGGAACTTATACACCAAATAATACTCCAGAAAATCCTACTTGGACTCTTGATAAAGGTGAAGAAATGTGTAAGGACATAAATGATTTACAAAAGAAGACAATAACACAATATGAACTACAAGAGATGATGGATTCAACAAAAGCTAAGTTTGAGGAAATAAATACTAAGATGAACGCTTTAAAAGCGGAGATCATGGAAGGATTGAAAAATTTCCTAATAGAGAGGACACATGAAAGTGAAAATGTATCCCATGAAATTCATGATGAGGACACAAGGAAGGTGAATCAAGAATGGAGAAACTCCAACTTTGGGTTGAAAAATTCATGATGAGGACAAGGAAGGTGAATCAAGAATGGTAAAACTCCAACTTTGGGTTGAAGACCAACCAATGCTCCCAAGATTGATACATGAGGAAGTTTGATGGCAAGGACCCAAATACATGGATACTTCCATATGGAGCAATTCTTGATCTACATAATGTGCCACATACACAAAAGGTATGAATTGCTTTATATTTAGAACCTAATCAATTTAGAAGGGTATCGATGGATTTGTTCTCAGAAATCCCTTTGTCACTTGGACAATCTTCAATTTAAGAAATACCGATAGCACACTATGAGGATGGTCATTAAGAGCAATAATTCTTTTTAGCCAATTGATAAATCTCTGCAAAAAAGGTTTCACACGAAAGCACATTGAGAACTTCCAAATATTGAATATAAAGGTAACACATATTCCAGATGAGCACCTTGGATTGATGTATCTTGCTGTGAACTTTAAAGGATAACATTCAACATGAGGTTTTCCTTCGGGAACCCAAATCATTGGAGAATGCATTTAAGGTGGCAAGAAATATTGAAAGTAAAAATTATTATGAAGGCCAGGGAAGGACCAATCCTAACATCTTATAGAGAGAATAATGCTCCTTCTTCTAAAAACACCTCAACCTACAAGGTTGACACCTCAACAATTGAGGAAAGAAAAGCAAAAGGTTTATGCTTTAATTCAGACCGTAGCACAAGTATGGGACATATGCATGCAGAAGAAATTATTCTACATAGATCAGGAAGAGGAAGAAGAACAAGAACCATCTCAAGATGAAAATGTAGAAGCAATTTTGTCCTCAAGAGTTGACTCCAATGACATTCCGTAGTTAATGCATTGGTTGGAATTAATACTCCTCAAACCCCTCAAGATCGAAGGACATCAAAAGAAAAAAGGTAATAGTCCCTAATTGATTCTCACAATACTCATAATTTCATTCACTATAAATTAGCCAAAGATCTCAATTACTTTGTATATCCAGCGTCGTAGTTTCAAGTAATGATCATAGATGAGGAACCATCAATTGCTCAGAAATGAAATAAGATCAATCTTACTATGGGGAATATGTAATGAATATTCCAATTATTGATATACCCAAGGGTGGTAGTTGATGTTGTACTAGGAATCCAATGTATACAATCATTAGAATAGTGGATTTTAATTTTCAAGAACTTTTCATGAAATTTTCATCGGAAGGAAAAAGAAATTGAGTTAAGAGGCATCATAGGAAGTCTGTGTAGTCATAAGCTCTAATGGCATGAAAAAATTATTGGTGCAAGGGCATCAAGGTGTTATTGCAATACTATGCTCACTATATGTTCAACATCTGCTTTCCATCTATTTCTCAAGATCTCCCAAGGATCATCGATAAGCATTCCAAAGTATTTGAAGATATTCCCAGTTGCCTTCCACCCACTTGAAATCATGATCAAGTGAAATTCACCCACTCTCGAGTGTTCCTCCCAACATCGCCATACGTGATAGCCCTTATGCCCAGGAAGAGTGAAATTGAGCCGCTAATGGTTGAAGAAATGTTAGAGTATCGGTGACATTGCACCTAGCCAAAGTTCTTACCTACACCAATGGTAATGGTATTCAAGAAAGATACCATGCATGCATATGTGTCTACATTATAGAGAGCTCAACAAGATCACTATTAAAGATAAGTTTCCATTCCCCGCCATTGATGAATTGTTAGATGAACTACATGGAGCAATCTATTTCACAAAATTGGATCTTCGCTCGGGGTATCATCAGATTAGGAATGAAGGAAGAAGATATCCTAAAACAACATTCCTCAACTCATGAAGGCCATTATGAATTTCAGTCATGCCTTTTATCTTTAAGAATGCTCTTCCACATTCCAAGGGTGGATGAATTCCATTCTCAAGTCCTTCCTTCGAAAATTTGTGTTAGTATTTTGATGATATACTAATCTATAGAAAGTCTGGGAGGATCATGTTCGACATATTTGACAAGTTAAGCACAACTACTAAAGGAGAAAACTATATGCCAAACCATCCAAATGTTTCCTTTGGAGTAGCAGGAGAGTATTTGGGACATATTGTATCTCAAGAAGGAGTCAAGGTAGACCTAACAAGATTAACATGATGGACCTGTCAATTCCCAAAACATTGAAGAATCTTTTAGAGGATTTTGGTTTGACAGTTACTACCGCAAGTTTGTTCTAAACTATGAAAGAATAGTAGCAACTAACCACACTAACTAAGAAGGCTGCATTTTCATGGACCCCAGAGGCAACTAAAGCTTTGAAAACTTAAAGAGGTGATGTGCAAAGTCTCCCCGGCCTTGACCACCTGCATCTTCACAAAACCTTTATCATGGAATGTGATGCCCCAAGAAATGAAATTGGTGTTGTCCTAATGCAAGAAGGAAGGCCCTCGGCTTTTGAAAGCCGACCACTCAACGGAAAGGACTCACACAAACCCATTTGTATGAGAAAGAGCCGGATGGAAATACTACATGCATTGAAATGACATCCTACCTAATAGGTAGGCACTTCAAGGTCAAAATGCATCATGATAAGTCTCTGAATACCTCCTTTGGAACAAAGATTATCTTTATAAGAACAACAAAATGGGTAACCAAGATATTGGGTTATGATTTGAAATCATCTATAAAAGGGGAAGCAAAATGTTGTGGGTGATGCACTCTCAAGAAAGGATGAAGATGTTGAGGCCCTTCTCTATGCTATCTCGATCATCCAACCCGATTGATAATAGGAAGTAAGGGATGAATGGAAGAATGACAAAAGTGCGTGGACTCTCATTCAAAGGTTATGCAGGATTCAGCAGCACGTATTATATACATTTACATGGAAAAAACATTCACTATGGTACAAAGATCGCTTATATTTATGTAAGAACTCCCAACTCAAACAAAAGGTACCATTGGAATTGCACACCTCTCCAAGTAGGGAGGGCAACGGATTTTTGAAAACCTACCATAGAGTCAAGAAGGATTTTTTTGGGATGGCCTTTAAACTGATAAGTGTTCAAAGGTTTGTGGTAGAATGTCATTTGCCAACAAAATATGGTGGAAACAATTAAGACCTTGGGTCTTTTACAACCATTAGCCATCCCAAGTCGGCCATTGGAGGAGGTTTCCATGGATTTCACTGCTGTGGTTACCAAGTTTGAAGGAAAGAGTGTCATCATGGTGATTGGCTTAGATAGATCAACTATAATTTAACACTTTTGTGCACTCTCTGTCCTCCTTCAAAGCTAGTATATTTTCCACCGCATTCATGGAGATAGAAACAAAGTTTACATGGCAGCCCAAAGATTGTATGTGATAGAGATCCCATCTTCAATCGACATTTTTGGACAAAATTATTTTCTTTTGGTTACTCAATTGACTCATATCTCATTCTATCATCCCTCAATCTGATGGACAAATCGAGATAGTGAACAATGTATGGAAGGATACCTTCATCGGGCTTTTCTCTGATAAAAAAATACAATGGCTCAAATGGTTACCCTTGGAAGAATGGGTTGTATAACACTTCCTTCATACCTAACAAAATGACACCATTTATGGCGCTTCCATGGATACCACCCTCCTTCCATCACTTCTTTCCTCTAAAAAAGAAAAATCTAAGGTTCAAGCAGTTGGAGATCACATCGAGCATCAAAAAAAAAAGTTCTCCAAATACTAAAGGACAACTTAACCATGGCACAAATCGCATTTGAAACAACAATCATCAACATCATAGTGAAAGAAGTTTTCAAATAGGGTATCGGGTGTTTTAAGACTATAACCATACAAACAGATGTCCCTCAAGCAAGCTTTCAAGGATAATAACCATCACCAAAGTACTAAGGGTCTCCTTATAAGGTGTTGCAAAAAAAATTGGTACCCATGACATACAAATTGGAGTTGCCTACATCTTCAATGAGTACACCCAATTCTCCATGTTTCCATGCTTAAAGAAGGTTATAGGCTTACAAGATTCCGCTTCAAACTATATTGCCGAACTTGACAAGGAAGGAAAATCATATTGAATCCCGGCCAACACCCACACAAGAATTTTCCAAATGAAGAATAGATCCATTTCAGTATCTCATTAAATGGAGGGAAACTACCGGGTTGAATATTCCAATTTGGGAAGATGAGTCTTCTATAAATAAGCATCCAAAGTTACTCAAACACTGCAGAAAACACTTGTCTCAAGGAGAGAGGCATGTTAAGCCCCACATTGTCCATACCCTTAAATGTGGCATAATAATACATTAGTAATGTTATTTTATTTATGCTCTACTAGCTTTATTCCATTAGTTGTAATTATACCTCCTAGTCTCCTATATATACCAAGGAGACATTTTCATTTGGAATCATCTTGTACTTGAACATTTATGTGGGGTAAAAGGAGGTTGCCCCCTAGAAGAGGCTTATTATCCAAAATTCTCTCTTTTTCAAGGCATTGAGTACTTATTCTAAGGTTTTTCTATGCTATATTGATATTTGGTTCTTAACAATGTGTGTTGGTTGTCGTGTACTTCCAAATTGAATGAAGAGGAGATGGAAGCGACGTGCAGTAAATGCACGTCACTCCATACTCCCCCATCAGGTCTTCACCCTAGTATGGTTATTGTTTCATTTTGTTTTGTTGGTGGTTAACCTCCGAGATCCAAGCCTGGGAAGGAAATGCTCGGCCATCTCGCCCCTTTTAAGATATCGATTACATGTATGGTTCTTTTTCACCCATCCATGAATTACGCTCTATGTATGAATGAATGGTGGCTCAGTAATGTTTTGGTTTGTGTTTTCCTAAGATTTGCAACTGTGTAAATGCGTGGTTTTTCTCTCTGGAATGAGTATGTGGTTATTCGATTTGTAAGTAAAAGATTTGGTTTGGTTGAGTTGTGCATTCGTTGGTTGTTATGTTGGAGAAAATCGTAATGGCTCTCTATGGGTTTTGAGTGAATATGGGTATTATTGCTTTGTGTTTTGGTGGAGGGTTTTTCTATGTTTATCCTTGTTGGCCACTTCCTCACAGTTATGAGGGTAACCCTGTCCAGTCGTATTCAGGATGTTATGTGGTTGTTGTGTATGTTTTCAGACTGCCTTTTGGTTGCTGTGTATTTTCCAGAGCCATGGTTGTGGGTTTATTCATATGGTCGTGGGCTTATTTTCATGTTCTTGGCATCAATGTCTCTCAGAAGTCAGTTATAGGGTGGCCATTATGACAAGATATATGCTTAATGGTTGTTAGGTGATATAAGATATGCCTCGAGTCTGCATTCCCACTGGCATTGTTATCCATTGATTCAACTCTTGAGAAATGGACAAAGGTTATACCTCTGTGTTCTCTATGTACTTGTCATTGTCCAGTGGACATTCACCTCTCCTCTGCATTGTTTCCTACTCTACCCTTCATTGAATTGTTGTGATGTTGCACAGACCGAGAGTTATAAGGAAACATGTGGTTCTACCGTGCTTGTATCGAATGGTCTCTGCCTATTGGTTGATATGTTTTGAGGACCTCCAGTCTCTCTGTGCTATTGATGACCGAGCGAACTCTTCATTACTTCTTTGTATTCATTGTTACAGAGCCCGATATTAATTATCCCCAATTGTTCTTACTCTTGTCAGGCACCTTTTGATTGTCATACATTGGTTGAGTGGTTATGACAGTTGCATCGAGTACTTATCTCATCTTTTTTTTATTGAATTGGTTGGAAAGTTGTGATCAGGGATGAGTAATAATATACAGTCAAAGGGATTCCTTTTTTTCGTTATGCTTCGAATTGTTGCGTTATTACAACATGGTGTTTATAACAAGTGGGCAACTACTCTGTGTGTTTCACTAGTCCCGATCAGGATCATAGCGAGTTATGAAATCGATGGCTGTGTCATTTCATTATTTCACTATGTATATATTATGGAAGCATCATGCATGTTGTATTTAATTGCATCCTCAGTGATGAAGATCGAGTTTTATATTATGGTTTCATTGCAAAGTTGTATTGGTTGATATAATAAAGAAGGCATAAAATCGAGCAAGTTTTAGAAGTCCATTCAATTTGGAAAGGGATTTGTGCATATGTTTTATTTGGGAAAATGCGAATTTATGGACAGTGTTTGATATTTTACAGTGATGTATTATGGATAGAGGTGGAGCAATGATTGTATTGCATTTTCTTTCGATTCTTTAAATGAAAGGGAAGGAATTAGAGACCAAGCATTCTCTTAACAAGATTGTTGAAAGTTGTTTCAATTCTGAGTATGATTGCAGACTGTGTTAATTGAGAAATTTTGAAGATTTTGAATATGGAACAGTGAATAGTTTTGATATACAGTGATTATTGCATTGGAATTGGTATGTTTGTATTGAGTACAGAGTTGTGTTATGGATTACTTGATTTTTTTTATGAACTATATTCATTTTTTCCCTACCATTCTCTCACTTTTCGCACATTACAAGTCCCCTCGCCTTCCCATATTCACTATCCACTCCTTGTTCTTAAAATTAAATTACGGTTAAGTAAAAACTCTGTATTATATCAGTTAAAGGATGGCATAGGGATGAGTTATAGTGATATGTTTTGATTTACAATATAGTTGATTGTTTGATGATTTTTTGAGTAGTAATCATGATCGATTCCCCTCCATTTTACCACTTTTCGCTCAATACAATCCCTCATGTATCCCAGAACCCTTATTCACCCCATGCTCATTGACAAGTATTAAATGATTTTATGGATTGGATTGCATGATTCTGATGTGTTGTTGAGACAAACTTTGTTTCATATTTAAAGAGATGTCATGTATGGTTTGTTGAAGAAACTAGTTGCTAATAAGTAATGCATACAGGAATGAGCTTTTTCAGCAAAGGTAGCCATGGCTGAGGTAACAAAGGAAGAGGAAATTGGAATAGGGGTCCTAGAAGGCCAAGGTTTTCTATACATTTTGATGCAGATTCGCAAGAGTTAAGCCAACTATTTCAAGCTAGATTTTTTAACTGGATTGGAAAAGGAGTGGTCCAACCTAGGCCAGAAAGTCCTCCTTTCCAAGCCCCACATGTCCCTGGTATCCTAGTTCCCCCTCATGTCTCATTACAACTTGAAGTCCCTGAAAACGATGAATGGCAAGAGATTGTCCACTCGGTAGTTTCCCAACATCGTGGTTGGCCCAACTTGTCTCTACCTACTCCTCCACTTGTTAATCAAATTGTCCAAGATGCCCCTGCCCACTCACTAGTACAGTCTTCCCATGCAAGAAAAAAGCTAAAAACGGAGGCCCACCATGCTCTTGATAAAGGTAAATTCGTTGTTTCTCCCTCCTCTCCCTCAAATGGCTCTGCCAAATCTATGTCATCCCACATGCATTTGAGAGATGATTGTTCTCATGTTATCAGTGAAATTAGGCCTAAAGGCTCCACACAGCCTAAGGAAAATTTAGAGAAATCAAAGGGAGACAACAACAACAAGGGGAATATTTCCTCCCAGAGTGGAAAATATGGGTTTTAAGTGTTTTTATTTATTGATTGTTGAGAACGGTTGACTTCTGAAATTTTGGGCAACACACTATTTTTTGGATATGTGGATATTATATTTTTGAATATAGTTTCAATTATCATTGATATAAATTGTCAAATTATGAGAGTGATGATGGGAGCCATAAGGAGAGATGTGTTTGATTGATTAACTAGTTGTGTTATGCTTATTAAAGAAACTAAAGGGAGTCACAAGGGGTCCCAGCTACTAGTTATTATTTATTAAAGACTCTTATTATTATTTTATTACTTTTCCCCCTTTACTAAAAATTTGGTTGAGTTTTAGTTAACTTAAATAAATAGGTAGCTTAACTACTTCAACTAATTTTGATTTCGTAAAGGCAAAAAGAGAAGGAGGAACAAGAGGAGAATATAAGGAGAAAGCATACTAAGGTCTGCTCTTTGAGTTTTATTGAGATAATTCATTTTTCATTCATTCTTTATTTCATTGAAATCCTAATTTTGTTTTATGATAGCAGGGTCCTATTGTAGACAACAAGATTCAGGGATGAATTACATCATTCATACACTTGTTTTCAGAGGTGTTGATCTATCTTTGATAGTCTGTGTAGACTTGTCTGCTTGTGAATTAAATTTCATGACTGATAAAGGTTATTGTGTAGAGTCGAGTGAGAAACAATCTATGGCAAGCTGATCCATCTTTTAAATTTCAATTATTTACTTTCTGTCATAAGTCCTTTTGTATGGTTTTCATCGAGGACATCTAAGTTTGACTTTGGTCCAAACTTCCTCAGGGAATTTTGTAAAGAGAATGATTCTTTCGATAAATTGGAATGGAATAAACGATTGTTTTATGTCTCATCTATGTTGATTATTGACCTGGTGTTTTTACTATTGTCTCTACATTTATTTATGCATCTGTTATATTCAGAAAAATTACATAAATATTGAATTTTTCAGCGATCTTTCATTTATAAAAAAATCAGCCTAAGCACTTGTAACCAATACTTGTGGATTAGGAAACAATTTTTGATGGCTATAAACATAGGGTGATATTCCCGTCTATCTTGATTTATCCAAGTAAGATCTTAAAATGCTTGAGTAAGATCATTTCATATATTTTCCTCAACAGTTAGGAGCACATCATATTACCAAAATACAAATTATAGTTTTATTTTATCAATGGATGAAACAATCGAGGAGAGAGATAGAGATGTGCCATGGGGAATAGAACTGCCCATAGAAGAGGCCGAATAAGACCACATGTCAATGAAAGATTCACGATGTGTAGAGTTACATGATATCAAGAGGGACAAGGTAGGCATACCCATACTCGTCGAGATAAATCGTGATAATGATTACAATGGTGTTCCCAACGTAGAGGAGATAAACTGGTGAGACAATGATGATGTCTCAAATATAACATGATGATGGAAAAAAAAGGACAGAGTACAATATAATGATATGAACAATCCCATATGCATATGCCTAGATAAAAGGACCAAGGCTACATCATAACTATTACTAATTTGGGTACACAATAACTAATTACTCCACCCTATGTGACGGGGGGTAGAAACAACCTAAGAATCCATGTTGAACTAGAATGAGGCTCTGAAGATCCAAAATGAGATAACTAAATGGAAGCTCAAACTAAGGGCTCTGAGAATAGTAGAATCAAGTGAATCATATCTCAACAACCCCATTTGAGGTTGGATCATGGATATATGTATGAATCTCAATAGTGTGATGATGAGTTGAAGTTAAGCACGTAAGACCTTAAGAAGTATGAGAGAAATGATGATTCTCTCAGAGTGGTCCAAGGTAACACATCAAGGAGGTGGATAGGTACCATGATACATAGGACTAACCCCTAGAATGAAGATGTTGATGTCGATAGGGGAGAGTATGCTAGTTCCTAAAAATGAAAGAGGTTCCTTAAGCCTGATATCCAAAGTACAACTAGTGAAGTTATGTCTCTAGAAGAAAATGTTGATGTTGGAACATGCGAGGGACTACCTGAAGAATAACCACTTCCCAAGGTTTGAGGCATATCACACATGTCTAGTGAGTTGGTATAATCAACTAGATCACTAAAATTCCAAGCATGTGATTCTCAAGAATGCAATGATGAGGTGAATTTGAGCACGTGAGAAACAACCAAGTCAAAGAGCACTATTGACTCTCTTTGCTTGGTTTGTGGCACTCACCAAGGATGGATATGAGGCCAAGGTAAAAAGTCCTCTAAGCTAGGCCTTTATAATACAAGCATTGAATTTGATAGGGGAAGACCTTCTAAAAGAAACACAATGATGAATCCTTGATCTCAACACAAGGTAGAAAGTAAAGTGTGAGTGACAGAAACTAACACCAAATGTGGACGGGAAGCAAATGAGAGGTAGACTCAAGACTTCCCTTGTTCAAAGTGTAAATGAAAGCTTGGCTCAGTAGTGACTAAAATAATTCCACAAAGAATGGCCGATTACTAGGAACAAGGATTTTCGAGGACATATCAATGAACCACTGGGACAACTAGATGCCAAAGTTGGGAAACATAGGATGGGTATGACTCATGGAGGTGCTGACAAATTGTAATAGGACACAATGTGGAACTGAACAGACTCCATGGGATAGGAAGGTGACTCATCTCCGATGCTTTGAACAAAGGAAACAAAGGGATGCTACTAATATTGAATTGAGTACTGTAAAAGCACAAGGCCCTCCTTGGATTTCCAAAGCGATGGAAAGAGGAGAAGGTAGGATATGTAGTACCAAAACGAGAATACAAAAGATCAAACCAACGTGTCGAAAGACACAACGGCCAATCAAAATACTATGGGGGGGACCAAATGGAGATACATGTGGGAAATGAAGATATAAATGCCCATGATAACAACCAGATAGCAGTGATATTGAAGGTGAAAACTACACATGGAAGTGATCAATGATAGGGACATTGTTGAATAAATTATTGTCATTGATATCAAAGGTAAGTAAGTATTCACATACAAATATTCAAAGGAAATGTGACTTTAATAAATACAAAAGTGGAAGTGGATTAGAAATAAANTACACATGGAAGTGATCAATGATAGGGACATTGTTGAATAAATTATTGTCATTGATATCAAAGGTAAGTAAGTATTCACATACAAATATTCAAAGGAAATGTGACTTTAATAAATACAAAAGTGGAAGTGGATTAGAAATAAAGTTATTTGAAAATGGATTAGAAATGAAGTTACATAAAAGTGGAGTAAAACATGAAAGTGGATTAAAAACGAAGTTAAGTAAACATGAAAGTGGATTAAAAAAGGTAAAAGTGAAAGTGGATTAAAAGTGCTCATGGTATTTGCACATGATTTTAAAACATGTGGTGGTATTTTACCCATGATTTGTTGAAAAATAAATAAATAAAGGGGAAATTCATTATTTATTTAATAAAAGTCATGTCTTTTCAAATGAACATGACTTTTCATGTAGAACTAATGGTAAAGTATAAAAGGAGAACATGTAGATCTGGTGAAAGGAGTAGTAACAAGCGCAGAGTAGATTCGGTGAAGACAAAAGTTGTAAGAATACCAGTGAAGTAAATGGATATGAATAATTTGCAAACTTGTAAGTAGGTTGGTTCCTACAAAACAAACAATTGTGGGGATTGGTATTTTCTATAGGCTGGTTCTTGTTGGCGCAAAATTGGAGACCATAATTCTTTGAGGTACAAAGATACCATTTTAGTCTAGCAGTGTTGGTATATTCAATCTCTTGCAAGGGAAGGAGGTCTCACCCAAATCACAACCAAGACTTGTGTGAAGTGAAGTGAATCAAAGAGGATGTGATCTAGATTATTTTCTGCACGAAATGAGAGCGGAGATATAATAAAAAAATGTACAGAGATATCTTAGATATCCAATAATATAACATAAATATATGAGAGATGCAACCATAAACACATAGATATAGTAATACACAATTTCTATTAATGAGAAAAATGTACAAAACTGTAGAAATACAGAGGGAAAGAGTTGCTAGAATGGTGGCAGCTTATCTCTGAGAAGATATATGACGAATACTTCCTGGGGGTGTAAATTTTGTATACGATCTCTGTTTGGGGCACTCAATACACTGTTGGAAAGGTCTAACCAAGAAGAATGATTTTCGACTGGCCCAAGACAATTCCTTTAGCAGTCACCTAAGCCCCAAATCTCCAAAAAATATTGTTTAGGGCCTCAAAACGACCCTAGAAGTTTGGGACCCAAAAAACTACCAAGGTGAAAAACTTTGTTTTGAGTGAGTGGAATAGGTGGGTGGCCACCGATATCCATATAGATCAATCTCCATTCCTTAGGAAGCAATGGTATCCATTGCGTTGAGTTTTTGTGGGAGAGGGGGAAGCATTTGTTGAACTTGAACCTTGGTGAGTTATTTTCCTTACTGATGAAGTTGAGCTACTTAGCTTGTTAAAGGCTGTCACGAACCTGTTGCTGGTGGGGTTGAGTCCGTTCAACCAATAGGGATACATGAGATGACTGTGTGAAAAATAAATCTTTTCTCTTTGTTGCGATCTTTTCGAGCTGCTTCTGTTGGATAGAAGGTGCTTGGGCCGAGGTTGTAGTGGTTGCGTTGTCCTTTTGTTCACCTTTTGAACAAATTGTGAAGAGGTTGAGTTTTGTAGTATGAAATAATACCTTGAAGCACTGTTTAGGTGGGACAGTAGTTGGAACTAGATCTAGTATCCTATAGAGATGACCCCCTAAAGTAACAATGACACTACGGGGTCAAGACTCATAAATAGAATGACGCTTCCACATATATGGTTGGCCCAACAGAACATCACAGACATCTAGTGGGGAAACATCACATAATACATCATCCTTGAAGGGCTGGATGTCATATGATAATCGACACTACTGGCTGACATAGAGATCACGTCCTTGGCGAAGCCACCTGATGTTGTATGGTTGAGGATGTGGTGTTATCGACAACCCAAACTGTTTGACGACCTTTGCTAAGATGAGGTTCTTTTGGCTTCCACTATCTACAATAAAATGAAGTGGGGTCCCCTTCACCCACATCTATGAATGAAAAAGGCACTCCCCCTCTTCAGGATCTGCTGGTTCTTCTGATTGAATTGTCATGGTCATGAAAATAGCATTTGGGTTTGCATCGATGATCTATCTTCTACCAGTATTTTATTAATTGGATTTTGAATTAGGGTTCGTCTCCTTTTCTTTGATCTCGACCACTAATGACTATTTTGAGAAACATTCATCAGTGTTGTGCCAGGGATTTTTTTGAAATTGCACCATTTTCCAGTGTCCTTCTTCATCTTTCAATTTCCCTTCTTTTCCTATGGCTTGGACGGGTTTTCAGGAGGTTGTTTGTTAGGGACGTCTTTATCATAATTTGGTTGTTGTGAATTTGCAGACCTGAACTCCCATTTGTTCTGGTGCCTAAATTTTTTCTCGATTTTGATAGCATATCGATAGGCATCTCCTAATGATGATATGTCCATGAAATCCATTTTCATTTGGATGTACATGTGTAGATCCCAATGGTATTTCAGAACCAAATGTCGGTCAGAATATTTGATACCCAGCTTGGTGCGCAAGGTATGGATGGTGTTGGTGAACTTTGTCACTAATTGGCCCCTCTCTTGACGTAGTGTGTTCCACCTTATGTACTGGTCATCATAGCTACCAATAGGATAATATTGTTCCTTGACCGCATCCACAAAAAAATCCAAAGTGGGCTTGGCCCCATATATCCCAGACTCCTCTATGGAACTTTTCTCCCAGTAAGTTTCCCACCAATTTTTGACATGGGGGATATCCTTAAGGAGTGCGAAGGTGATATTTTCCCTATCGTAGAAATTATGAACATAGAAATAACATTCTAGCAGATTTAACCATTTTTCTAGGGCATCTACATCTATCTTTCCTTCAAATACGGGAATATAAAATTAACTTGTAAATTGAAAGGAAAGGTGCCTCCAAAGTGTCCACTTGATGAAGATGCACCTGTTGTTATCGACAGGCGTTGAAGGTCGTGGGAAAAATTCTCCATCATTTCGTCCCTCTATTGCATGAGAGCTTGCTCAAGCAACATATTAATAGAATCTTCTGCTCTGACACTTTTCTTTTCTTCCGCCATGGAGGGTTTATTGGGTGTGCGAGAGAGATTTTCCTCAAGAGAGACAAGATAGAGTCCCAACTTTCTATACTCGGACCTTGTCGGGAACATGCACTGAAAAATGATCAAGAGTATCCTACTCTGATACCACTGATTCAGATTATTTTTGGCATGAAATGAGAGCGGAGATATAATAAATAAATGTACAAAGATATCTCATATATCCAATAATATAACGGAAATATTTCAGACATGCAACCATAAACACATAGATACAGTAATACACAATTTCTATTAATGAGCAAAATGTACAAAACTGTAGAAATACAGAGTGAAAGACTCGCTAGAATGGTGGTAGCTTATCTCTGAGAAGAGATGCAATGGCTAATCACATTCACAAGAAGATGATTGTTACAATGAGGCTCTAAAGGAATTTTTAACATAAGGAAAATCCAAAACCCTAACCCCGAAAGATGAAAAGCAAAAAGGTTTGCGGGCCTCGATGGGAGTAGTTGATACGTTAACTTATCGGGGGCGTAACGTTTTCATATGATCTCCGTTTGTGGTGCTCAATACACTGTTGGAAAGGTCTAACCGAGAAGAATGATTTTTGACTGGCCCAATCTAGTGCCTTTTGCAATATCCTAGGCCCCAAATCCCCCAAAAATGTCATTTAGCGCCTCAAAACGGCCCCAGAAGTTTGGGACCCGAAAAACTAGCAAGGTGGAAAACTCTATTCTGAGCTAGTGGAATAGGTGGATGGCCACTGATATCCATATGGATCAGGATGTGTTATAACGTCTAGTGCAACATAATGCACATTCATGCTTTAACGTATAAAAAATTGCATCACCAAGAGTCTAAAACAACATAAACATCAGATTAGCCAGGTTGTGCAGTATACAAACAAGTCCATACATCAAAATTAATGGTTAAATACCAAATGCATAGTACAAAAGTAATTTCTCAATAAAGAAACTACAAAGTCATACACATCATAACCAAATTGGGGCCCAAATGATCTCTTATATTATTAGTATCTCAAAATTCATGATCCCATGAGTATGTCCTTCTATAATAGCTTATACATTACTCTCCATGGTCCAATACCCTCTATCGACTCTATCGCTATTGCACAAGCACAATTATTTCCACCAGACCTATTACAGTAACTAATCATACCATACACAATAAAAACAATGGTGGTAGTTTGATAACAAATGGAAACAACAATAATACTAACAACAACAATCTAACAACACACAATATGATTAATGACCAACTAACCCTTTCCATTTACATATTCCCATATTTCTAGTTTTCCCTTGAGCATTTCTTGACTTCTTGATTCTACTATTGGCTTTTCTTGATTCCACATAATGTTGTTTTTCCCTCTTTCTCTTTGCATGCACTCAAAGATTCTGGATATTTCACTTTCTTATCCAGTTGGCGCATGATATGTTTTCATTGCTGGCACTCTTGTAGTGAGATTTTCCACTTCTCCTAGCTGATCTTTGCCACTTGTAATCTTTCACTAGATTTTTGTGCTTTCTCACAAAAATTTGTCCTTTCCACAAAATCAGGTTCTCTTCAAAAAAGGAGGGCCCAACAGGTCCCAGCCACAACCTTTGACTCATATTGAGTCAACTTGTTGGCTCTTTTCCCTGACCTTCCATAAACAGAGGGCCCAACTCTGGTACAATGGCAAGATCCTACTCATTAAAATGGTCAGAGTGATCAACATGATCCTACCATTTCCTAGCCAAAATCGAGGCTCCCATAATAAATTCCTGAGTGGAAGTCACATCGGGATCCTTTGGGTGTGTGGCTAAGATAGTACTCCATTATGTGTCAGCAATGGAGTCAAGTTGTTGCATCTGAATATATTCTTCTTGCACTGTGGGATGAAAGTTGTGAATCTCTTTCTTTGTAGCCCTGGTAGATTCATCCAGTGTATCTAACCGTTCATCTTTGGCCTGAATTTATACAAACTTAGCGACTTGCTCAATAGGGTCAGTCATAACTCTGGATTTTGCATACATGTTGTTGAGTTGTGCATGCAATTCCATAATTGGTTGGTTGTGTCGATCCAACAAATAAACCCAGTCGTTGACCATGTCAAAGAGATGATGACACTCATCAACATGGGCATGAAGTGAGGACTGGACCAAATTTCTCTCTACAACTTCTTGTGTAATATTTTGCATCATTTCCTTGGGGTTCTTTGTTCTGATGTACCCGACCATCAACCCCTGCTAGGTAACGCTACCTAATCAACTGTATCTTTGCTTTTCTACTCTGATACCAATTTGTGACGTACCCGACCATCAACCTGTTACGAGTAATGCTACCTAATCAACTATATCTTTGATTTTCTGCTCTGATACCAATTTTTGACGTACTCGACCATCGACCATTCAGA
>SNQJ01S0004193.1:14090-35934 GCA_010110895.2 Picea sitchensis | reverse complement strand
TCTGTCAGACGCAATTGTCTTGGTTATGCCATGCAAGCATGCTACTTACCTCATATAAATATCAACAACATTGGTTGCCTTGTGAGTAAGCTTCATAGGAATGAAATGGACAACTTTAGTAAGCTTGTCCACCACCACCATGATTGCATCATGCTTCTTGCTTATTTTGGGCAATCCTATGATGAAGTCCATTGTCACCACTTCCCACTTCCACTAAGGAATGGGTAATGGATGCAGTAAACCAACTGGGTGTCTATGATCAACCTTGACCCTTTGACACTCCAAGCATTTAGCTATGTACTCTGCAATTTCTTTCTTCATGTCGGGCCAATAGTATTGGCTCTTGACTGCTGAATTTATTTTCTGATATCCTAGGTGTCCCACATAAGGTACATCGTGCATTTATTTTAAAATCACACTCCTCAATTCAGGATAAATGGGTACATAACTTTGTTTCTGTACAAGAGAATTCCATCAATTCCCAAATCATAATCTGCATCTTTCTGTTGCATTTTACCTTGCTACAATTTTGTTACCAATTCCATGTATTGCAAATCAACTTTTGTTGTCTCAGAATTTTTTCCTTTAAGATCTATCTGATACATGTTAATGGTTTTAGTATGCAGTTCATGCACTCTCCTGCTGAGTGCATCAACCACCTTGTTCTTCTTTCCTTTGATTTGTTTGATATCAAAGTCATACTCACAGAGGAATTCCAACCATCTACTTTGCCTAGAATTCAAAGTTGGTTGATCAAACAAATATTTCAGACCATTATGGTCTATCCTCAACTCAAACCTCTTTCCCATGGGGTAATGCCTCCACTTCTTCAAAGCGCCCACTATGGATGCCATCTCCAAATCATGAGTGGCATAGAGCCTTTCATGCTCTTTCAATTTTATGGACTCAAAACATATCACAAACCCATTTTGATTGAGGTCTCCATCCAGTTCTTCTTTGCATGCATCTGTGTAAACCACGAACTCTTCATTCGGATATGCAATCCTCAGAATTGGAGCACTAGTTAACAGTTGCTTCAATTGTTAGAAGCTCTTTTCACATTCTTTTGTCCATTTAAATTTTACCCCTTTTCTTTGCAAGGAAGTGATTGGGTGAAAAATCCTCGAAAATCCTACAATGAATCTCTTGTAGTAGCTAGCTAGACCCATGAAGGATCTAACTTCTATCACATTCTTAGGTGTTGTCCACCCTTTAATGGCCTCAATATTTTCAGGGCCCACTTCTATCCATTCTTCAGATATGATATGCCCCAAATAGTAAATTATGTTTTGGTAAAATGAGCACTTGCTCAATTTGGCATATAGTTGATGCTCTCTTAGCACTTGCAACACCATCCTCAAATGATGCTCATTCTCTTCTTCTGATTTGGAATATACAAGGATGTCATCCAAAAATATAATGACAAACTTCTCTAAATATTCTCGGAAAACACCATTCATTAGGCATAGAAAAATAGTTGGCGCATTTGATAACCCAAATGGCACCACTATGAACTCATAATGACCATACCTTGTCTTGAAGGCGGTCTTGTTGATGTATTCCTATTTAATCCTTACCTGATGGTTTCCTGACCTGAGATCTATCTTTGAAAATATCCTTGCATCCTTCAATTGATCGAAGAGATCATTGAAGTTTAGATTAGCGACCCTCGGGCATTCAGAATTATAAAGTTGCGCGAGGTTTAGTGCCATACAAAAGCCCCAGAATTAAAAATCAAGCGACGCGTGTCTGTCTCCAATAGATGTGCACGATTTACTTTAGAGTTTAGGTTTCAAGATTTTTGACACTTCTCCTCTCGATTTTCTTTGAAATTCTTTTCTTGGAATACGTGGATCTCTGCCGCATGTCTGTCTTAAATGGACAATCATGATTTGCTTCTCCATTTCAGGTTTCGGGAGTTTTGGCTCCTCGTTTTTTGGTTTCCTCCATGACACATTCTCGTGGAGTGCATGGATCTCTGCTACGTGTCTGTCTCTAAAAGACAGTCATGATTTGCTATGCCATTTCGGGTTTTGGGAATTTTGGCTCCTCGTTTTTTGGTTTCCTCCAAAACACATTCCCGCGGAGTGCACAGATCTCTATCGCGTGTCCGTCTCCAATAGATGGTCATGATTTTCTTCGCCATTTCGGGTTTTGGGAGTTTTGGCTCCTCACTTTTTGGTTTCCTCCGTAACACATTCTCACGGAGTGCACAGATCTATGTCGCGCATTCATCTCCAATGGACGATCATGATTTTCTTCACCATTTCGGGTTTCGAGAGTTTTGGCTCCTCTCTTTTTGGTTTCCTCCTGAACACATTCCTGTGAAGTGCATGAATCTCTGTCGCGTATCCTCCCATATCCAATGGCTCAGTTCTGCTCCGGACTCTGGAGCTTTGACATTATTTCTCCCTCCTTGTTTGCAAATTCCCGAAGTTTTTCTGCTACGGGTTTCTGTTCCAATGTGTGGCACTCGTCTATTAAAGACACATGGCATCCATCTAGCGCTGACACATGGCACTCATTTCAAGCATTTTTGGACATGTCTTCAGCCTGTTTTCGAGTGACACATGTCACCCTTTTGTCCACGACATGTCAGCATAGCAACCTCAGGCCGCCATGTCAGTTGTGGGAGATCATCCTCTGGGAACTGTTCTTGTTCAAGCGCCAAGATTAGCACCATCTCCATGTGCGGTTTTAATGGATCCTAGAATTGGTGGGTGGATAAGCTTTAGCGGTGGTGCTAAATTTAGTAGGTACGCCCAGATCATAGATCATGACCAGATCAACGACCACATTTGATTGTGGGGACGCAATATGATCGAGCGTTAAAATCCTTGAGCGGTCCCACAATCGAAACCGTGGTATAGTGAAAGTGCTACATGGTAGAAAGTGGTGAATTGCAGGCGCAAAGGCAGTGTGGATCCAAACTGCACTTGATGGCCCTGCAATTACGTGCTTATATAACATCAAATTTGAGAGAAATGTGTGGCAGTCCCCTAGGCGTTAAGCCTCATCCCAATCCCAATGAGAGATCAGTTAATAAAATAAGGACTGGTGGTTGAAACCTCATCTCACTCCATAAATAGAAGGCATGAAGGGTTTGGACGTGGAGACAAAACTGTCAGCCCGAGGTACCATGATGGAAGGTTTTTTCCTACAGACCCATGATGATCTGATCTTGCATCTCACAGAATGATACACACAAAGTCTGATAGAAGGATACATGCAAAGTCTGACAGAAGGATGCACAAATGAAAGATTTGAATGGGATGGCCAAGTCACACTCCTGGAAGTTGTGAACTGATCTGATTATAAATAGATCAGTTCAAGATTTTGTTAAGTTCGTCAACTGGTTGAGCAGAGCTCCCTATTTTGTAATATTCTAATAACAGAGTTGTTCTCTGGTTTTGTATAAGACTTGAGACTTTTGCAGTGATAGAAGTCAATTTCGTTCATCATCTTGTTTAATCTGTGTTGAAACACTCGTGCATGGAGGATCCAAATGAGGGTTTTAGTTGTATTGTAATGTAGGTTTGACTACAATATTGTTGTGACCAGTTTTAGTCATTTTCTTTGTTATCTTGTTCCTTCTTATGCTGAAATGATCATGCATGGAGGATCCAGATGAGTTTTTGTAGTCCCATAGTAATGGAGGTTTGATTATTATGTTGTTGTGACATATTTAAGTGTATGAAACTTGAGTTCAAGAGTGATCTTATGCCTGAGTGTTTCTTCACCAAGCTTCTTGAAAGATGGATGCCCATGACAGACTTGTTCACCTTTCTCACTAAGTATTCCCTCTCCTCACCTTTAACCTTAAACCACTAACTGAAGTTAATGAGTACCTCATTTCCCTATGCATTGCTTGTCCAGTTTTTGTGTTAAATCATTCTTGTATTGAGTTTTTTCCATTTGACCTCCATTCATAAACCTACCTCCACAAACATTTTGATGGGTATTGGGATTATCCTCTCGCAATCTGAGGGTGACTCTCAGTGCTAACAAAAGTGTATGATTCAGTCTACTGCAGAGATTTCAACATGTGCTAAGCTTCCGTCACCACCTTCGACAAGTTCTCAATAGCTGGACTCCGTTCCAAGATGTGGTAGGGAAACTGCGATAGGTCACGTGAATTCCATGAGCTTTGGGGAGGGACGGAACATGAGGACCCTACCTCTAGAAGACAACATTTGCATACTTCCTAAACCCTTAGTTAATTCTCTTCCAAACTCTTTAGCAAAGAACCATCCTATGAAGAAACCTTTGAAAAAGACTGGAGGTGTCAGATGTAACAACGCCTCTGGTAGTCTATCTCGAACTAATCGCAAGCTCAAATGATAAAAAGTTAGTGAACCCAATTCAAGTTGTGTCCTTGGGAAGGATATCTCCATGGACAGAGTGACCAGTTTAGTGGAAAAGACACTTGTAGGTACATGTTTCTATACCAGATTGACTAAAGTTCAATTGTCGGACTGGATCTTGGGATTTTGGAATCCTCTATTAAGATACAGTCTGAGATTTAGTCTCCTCTCCAATCACTGGAATATTTTCCATTTTCTTTCTGAAGAAGATTTATTGAGAGTTTTGAACTCTCCGTGAATAGTTGGTAGAGGAGTCTTAATGCTTAAAAGATGGATTCCTGGATTCAATCCCCTCTCCAAGAGTTTCGGTAAAAACTTTTATGGATGTTGTTGTTTGATTTCCCAATCGAGTTTTGGTATGCAAATTTTTTTGAAGCGGTTTCCAACACAATCAAGAGTTTTATCTATTTTGATGATAGCTCGTTTGCTGGAATAATAAGCGACTCACTTGGGTGTTGGTGGAAATCGATCTTGACAGAGGTTTACTAGACTATTGATATTTCTATTGGAGACTCTCTCCTCTGTCAATAGGTTGACTATTGGTGGGAGCCATTTCGATGTCACTTATGCTGGAAACCAAGACACCTCAAGGCATTTTGTCTAGACTCCTTGGAGCGTTTGGACGACACAGTGCAACCAATGTTAGCTGCTAACATAGATGGAAGCTTCAATACATTTTTTTTAGACTATGACTCCTTCATTGGTAAGATGGAGTTTTGCTTTCCCTATTTTTTTGATAAACTCTCCTCCGACGAGTTTAATTATTTAAAATATAATGAAATATGGGTACACGAGTTTTTTGGAGATTTTGGGGATCTCATTTTGAAAAAGTTGGATGATTTGGGTTTTCTCCCTGGTTTCGGTTCTGAATGGATGGGTATTAGTTTTTTTACACATTTCTCCCATGGAGACACATAACCATTATCTCCCCTTGACAACACTTTGAATATTGTTGAATATTCGGGACTTGCTAGCTCAAATGTACACACCACCTTTGTAAATGGACCACCTTCTATGTCTTCGGTTTTACTGGACCCTTTTGTCCCTTTAGATGGAGTAAGTTTTAAACCAGATGATCCCCACGACCCATCGAACAAGACTTTTTGCATTAAGGACACTCAACTCCCTTTGACGAAATCGATCGTGGCCTTATCACCCACACTCCTCCCTTCTTCCGTTAACTCTGTACCCTCACTCATTGATCGAAAAAATGTGATTGTTCGCAAAAAGACTAGACAACGTCTCCCCAGAAAACCACCCGGGGCAGTCGAAGGTGGTATGACTAGTTTTGAGAACTTAGTCACTAATACTGTTGAACCAGACCCATCGATTGATCCCTCTTTTATTGATTCCACTATTCCTATTTTTTACAGACCTTCTTCTTCAGCCCTTAGAGCATGTCGGTCGTCCCCCTTTTTTCCTAAACAATAATTTTCTCCTTCAACCTTTGTGGGTTTGAGGGACCCAAAAAATTATCCTCCCTCAAGTTACTTTTGAAACAAGTTAAGCCCGACATTGTTTTTCTGCAAGAGACCCTGGTGGATGGTGAAAAGGTGAAACATTTATTTCTACAATGCTTTTCAAACTGGAATGTTGTTTCTTTGGATCTAAATGGACATTTGAGTGGACTCTTAACTGGATGGAACTGAGCTTATGCCGAGTTTTGTTCTTTTGGAACTACTGTAGGTATTTTTTAAGAAGGCAAATTTAAACACTTAGAGGATATGGTGAAACTCCTCAACTGTTATGCTCCTTATAAAGAAAGGGAAGTTTTCTGGAAACAAATTTTAGACTCTGGATTACTGAGTGAGGAAGGAATTGTAGTTGGTGGCGATCTTAACTTCACTCTCTTAGCTAGGGAGGTGTGGGGGAATTTGGCTCAGAGTGATCCTCTTGCTGATTACTTTTCAAACATCCTCCTCAACTCGGGTTTAGTGGATGTCCAACCGACCCAACTGGCACCAAATTGGAGGAATGGTAGAGATGGGTTAGCTGGAATCTCGAAAAGGTTAGATCGATTTCTCATCGATGAAAATCTTCTTGGAAATCATAGCAATATTTGGTCCTGGATCATTAATTCCTCCATTCCTGATCATAACCCGATATGCTTACAAACTGAGAAGACTTCCCAAAAATCAAACCTTCCTTTTAAATTCAAGAGTTCATGGATATCGAATATGGGATTCATTGCTACTATTAGAACCACTTGGAAAGATATGAGTAGTTGGACAAATAATTCTTAAATCCACCAGTTGTGATCCAAATTAAATCAATTAAAGCAAGTTGTTATTCAATGACAAACATTCAAAAAGATACAAATACACACAAAGTTGTATAACATTGAACAAAAAAGGTCTAAAATATTTGAGAACTATCCCACACAGGTCTTCAGGTAGGAAGATTTGGATCTACTGAGATCACTCAAACAAAGGAAATATTTAATTCTTTCAACTGAAGAGTCCACCTGGAGGCTGAGGAGTCGAGAAATATGGATTGCGATAGGGGACAAAAACACTAATTTTTTTCATAAATATCCCTCTCAAAGAATATGTCAAAATACTATTTGGGATATATTTGATGATGAGGGGAATCTCGAATCATCAGAAAATGAGATCAAGGAGACTGCTTATAATGATTTTAAAGATCAGTATAATGCAATTGAATTAAAAGACACTTCTAACCAAATCAATGTTCTCAAGAAAGTGCCAAGATTCTTTAATGATGTTGATAATTAAGAGATTAGTAAAGTTGTCACTCTTGAGGAAGTCAAAGAAATAGTCAACAAAATTCTAAAATAAAAAAGCCTCGGTCCAAATGGATGGACACATGAACTATTTCAGACTTTTTTCGACATTATGGGAGAGGATTTAAAAAAAACTATTGAGGAATCTAGAAGCACAAGATTTATTCCGAGAGCACTTAATGCTACTTTTTTCACTCTTATTCCCAAAGTTAGCAAGCTAGATACTTTCAATGATTTTTGGCCTATTGCCTTTTTCAACTTTGTCTACAAAGTGATTTCAAAAAGTATAGCTTCCCGAATCAAAGACAAATTTGCATCTTGCATTTCCTTCGAACAATTCGGTTTTCTTAAGGATAGACTGATCTTTGATGCTGTGGGAATTTCTCATGAATGATTACACATAGTAAAGACAAAGAAATTAAGTACACTTATTTTGAAGTTGGACTTAAAGAAGGCTTATTATAAAGTGAGTTGGAAATTTCTAATATTATTGCTATTTCAGATTGGTTTAAATTGGATGGTTACACAATGGATCATGGCTTGTATTACATTTGTTAATATGGAAATCCTCGTAAATGGAGTCCCAACTAAGTTCTTCAAGAGCCATCAGGGTTTATGACAAGGTTGTCCTCTTTCCCCATTATTATTCCTTTTGGTTGTCGAGTGTTTAAGAAGATTAATGAAACATGATCGTTTCAGGGACTTAAAGTTGCTACTCGTACTTACATTTCACATATTTTCTTTATTGATGATGTTCTCATTCTAGGATATGGTAAGTATGAGGACTCGATGGTTTTTAAATCTATTTTATCAATTTTTTTCCAAGCATCTGGGATGGATGTAAACTGCCAGAAATCATGTTTCCTTGTACAAAACATAGATCAAAGTCTGGAGCAAAGATTGAAGACCGCCTTTAATAGTCACTTTGTTTGCATCAATCAAGGTATGAAATACTTACATTTTTTCTTAAAACCAAACAACTACATGGTGTACAATTGGAATTGGATGATAAAAAAGATTGAAAAGCAGATTGGGCACTGGACCTTGTTGATTAAGGTTGGTTGTCATTGATGTCAACCCTTGAAGAAAGCCCCGTAACACAAAGGTTTGGGTAATGGAACCAATATTGTTTGATGTAAATATGACTCATTATTGTCTTGTCATGCTTTATAAGAAGTAAATATGGATGAACTCCAAAGTGGTCCCCTTATGGTGAAAACCCTCATGGGAAGACGCTTTGCAGAGTAAGATAACCCATGATTAATTGTGGAATAATGAGATGAAGGACAATGAATTTTTCAGGTAAACTATCCTATATGGATAGTGCTTGTCATTCCATTTCCAGTGGTATGTGGAACGTCACATAACTCCTCACGGTTAGAGATTTATGGCCATGAGAAGTTGGAGACCCCAAGTTTGGGTAATGGACCCAAGTTTGTTTGATGGATACTTGGTATGAGTTATGATATATTTTCAGATAATAATATTCTATATGGATGATACATTTCATTCCATTTATATGGTTTTTATGTGGAGCGTCCATAAATCCTCACAGTTTGAAGTTATGTACTTACGAAGTTGGAGGGACCCTCATATGTCATCTAGAAGCCCCAGGTGGTAGTCAAAGTGGTTTAAAGAGATTTTTAAAGGTAAAATAATAAAGTGAAGTAATAGAGAGGGGGGGTGAATCAATAAAAAAAAAAAAAAAAAAAAAAAATTATTTTAATAATAAATTTAATGGAGAATTAAAAGTGGGTTAACCCTAAAATAAGGAAAGTGGGCCAGAGTTACCACAGAGATGTGTTTTTCTTGAAGATATTTGGAGAGTAAAAATAAGAGACAAGGCTCTCTCATTTTAATCACTTGAGAATATTGAATATCTATAGGTGTCTGAGGTAATAAAGGATATCTAAGACTAAATTTTACGAGGGAAGGTGAAGAAAGAAGACCGAAGAAATGCAGGGAAGGATAAATTCTTTTGATGGTGCTTTCTAAGGTATGTGTTATAGGTCATCTCACCATTTTCACTATAACTTTTTTTCTATAATGATTCAGACCATTAAAATTATATACATTGAAAACATACCAAAGTATCTTTGGTAAAAATTTAGCTTGTGGGTCATTTTATTTTTTGGAGTTACACTCCGTGGAAAATAGGGTTTGTGTCTAGCGAAACTAGTCAAAACATGTGTTTGGTCAAAATGTCATAACTTCTTCATAACAGATCAAATTCAATTGAAACCAAATGTGTTGGTTGGGTTTACATCTGGTAGTAGGTTGTGTCACATTTTAATACCAATTCAACAAATATTCGTCTGAGACACCACTCTACAAGGTCACTCTCTAGAATAAAGCCAAATTCAACAAGATATGCCATTTTTGCTATAAATATTTTACTGAGAAGTTCAAAGTGAGCACTTGGAGATTGCATAAAACAGGTGAAAAACATTGTGTATCACATTTTTGTATCTTTATACATTATAGGAATTTTAGGTTATGATTACTTCAAGTTAGAGGGTTGTTGACTAATCCAAAACTAGGCATGTGAGACTAAAGAAAAGTTTGATGAAAATGATAGTCTCTGTTGTTGAAAAGATAAATAAAAGGTTTGAAAAAATGTGATCCATATACATAGGTCTATTATAGAGCTACAAATCAAATTTGTATGATGAAGAATTGATGAGGGCTTTTGGTTTGGTACATGTTGAGTGCGATGGTTGGGAACAAGTAGTTGATGAGTTAGCTTTTATATATGAGGTGTATAGTTGATGATGTTGGTACATATTGATGAGTCATAGTTGATGAGTAGTTGTACATGATTGGTACATGTTTGGATGCACTTGTTTATGGTACAATTTGATTACGAGTTATTTGTACAGGGTTGGTGTATGGTTGATGCACTTGTTTATGGTACATGTTGATTCTGAGTTGAGAGTACCGAGGTTGATGCATGGTTCCAGATTTTTTTGAGTGCAGGGTTTAGGTGGTATGTCTCACGGTGATAGGTCTGGCAGGTGGTTCCATCATTCTACTTCTACTTCAAAGTGGTAGGATGGGGCAGGGCAGTGGTTGTAGCCACCTTCGGTTGTAACCAAAGAACATGAGGTTGTAGCAGTGGGGGAGTTGGAGCTTCCCCTCGAGGTTGTAGCGAGGCTTAGAGGGGTTGGAGCCTCCTTCTAGTTGAACCCGGAAAACAAAGGAAGTTGGTTCTTCCAATGAATGTAATTCTTCAAGACATATAGAAAAAACATTATGTTGTTTTATCCCACTTTGGGTTTACACATAAAACAACACAGGGTATGCGTATGTGTATGTTTTTTTTTTCATTGCTTATTTACTCTAGAGTTATTGGATGATAATGCTTCATTGATATAACACTTGGATTATATGGTTAAAAGAGTTTAAATTGCTCTGGCCATTGATTCACCCCCCCACCCAGTAATCCAACAAACCTTCCACTGACTTTCTTTGGGAAGAAGACTTATTTTAGCTAAATCAGTATTGCAGAGTATTCATGTTTATTGGCTTAGTCTTGTTAATATTGCTTATTTACTCTGCAGTTATTGGATGATAATGCTTCATTGATATAACACTTGGATTATATGGTTAAAAAGGATTAAATTGCTCTATTATTGATTCACCCCCCCACCCAGTAATCCAACAAACCTTCCACTGACTTTCTTTGGGAAGAAGACTTATTTTAGCTAAATCAGTATTGCAGAGTATTCATGTTTATTGGCTTAGTCTTGTTAATATTCCATCTTCCATTCTACATAGAATACAACTCTTTATTTCAATCTTCATTTGGAAATGAGAAAAAAAAAGTACAGGATGCCACTTAACAAAATGGAAAAATATTGCTAGGCCAAAAGAAAGAGGAAGATGGGGCATTAAGAATATTTCTTGGTTCGCACAATCCTTGGCTGCTAAATCTTGTTGCAGAGGATTATTTGGAAAATGTCTATGGAACTTGATTCTAAACAAGATTTACTTAAAAGGATTAGACTTAACTTCTTGGTTGCACAGAGAGGAACACAAATTCCTGAGAGCTTCTATCATCTGGATAAATTTCATGTCTTCCTTCCCTATCATCAAAATATGGATGGCCTGGTCGATTGGTTCTGGTTAACGAGTTATACTTGGGTATGATCCATTTTTTGGTTGTAATTCTTCATATAAACTTTCAGGTCCTTTATTGCAACACCTAAACAGTTTAAATATATACTCCATAGCGTAGGCATCCATCCCAATCGATTCTGGATTAAATCAAAGATGGTACAAGGCAAGCCATCTTGGACTGATAGACGAGATGAAGAAAGAATGGATTGATTTTGTTACAATGTTAAGGAGCAGTGCTATCAAACTAAATAATACAAGTGACAAGATTGTATGGTCATGGAACAGAGCATCGGGTTATGTAACAACAAATTTATCCAATCATTCCATTTCTTTCTTAAATATTGTGGATGAAAATAGATGGTGGTATAAAGTTATCTGGAAAGTAAACATCCTAGTCAAGATTATTTGTTTTATGTGGTTGTGTTTGAAGGATTGTATACTTTCTGGCGTGAATTTTAGAAAGGAGGAGGTATTGGCTCATCCATTTGCAGTCTATGTCTAAGAGATGAAGAGACGACCACTCATCTATTTGTGGATCATTTGGAATGATGTTATGAAGTATCTAAAGATACCAGGAGATTGGAATTGTTCCTCTATAGATGAAAACTTGAAGATCCGGTTTATACAATTCCCAAAAATGAGACATATTCCATACTTGGTGATATGGGGCATATGGAAATACAGAAATGAAATCTTATTTGAAAATTGGAATAGGCAAGAATCTAAGTTAGTCTCTAAAATCATTCTATCAATCAAAGAATACATTTTCATTTCAGATGATGACAATTTTGAATATATTTTGAATCCAATCTTCTTTGACGATACTCCAATATGCTTCTTTGATGGTGCAACTGTTGATGATTTCTGTGGCATTGGTATTTACTTGAAAATCACTCCATACCACCTTTTCAGAGCATACTTTGTAGGAGGGAATGTAAATAATGTTGTCATGTTTTACAGGTAGTGTATGCTTGTCATTGATGGCAAGAACAGTAGCAACGATGGCATCTGTACAGGAAAGTACAACAACGATGATGGCTTGAGTACAGGTATGATGTGCGAGGCGGGCACCAGAAGTATTTTAGGAAGACGCAGCTTAACAAGCTCGATAAGATCATCGAGTGATAGTGTAGAGGATTGTTGGCATGTTTAAGAGGCAGAGTATTCTTGTCATTGATGGTAATATCAGAGTATGCATCGATGGAAAAATAAGAAAAAAGTAAGCTCAGGAGGAATTAACGTAGAGTTGAATGCAGTGCAAAGGTGTGCTTTTTCATTTGATGGAAAACAAGCAGGCAAGGAAGACCAGCAGCACAACGATGATCGATTGGCAAGATCGAAGTGTTGGTCAAACTCCATTTTGAAGTTTCGGCTATCGGGATTTCAGATATTGGGAGATGCAGATGTCAAGGACTCTCACTACAGGAGTCCCGAAGTCGTGAAATGCGAAACACCGATGTGATGTTAGTCAGACTCCATTTCGGAGTTTCGGCTACCGGGATTTCAGTTACCGGGAGATGGAGATGTCAGAGACTCACATCATCAGGAGTCCCGAAGTACCGAAATGCGAAAACCCAAAACAGGTGCATCGCTTGGAGTGTTGGATACTGAGATTTCAGATATCAGGAGATGAAAATGTCAAAGACCCCTCACAAGAGTCATGGTGTTGCGAAATCTGAAATCCTGAAATCCCGAAAGAGGCACATAAACGAAGAGTTTTGCAGACCGGGAAATAACTCCATTTCGTAGTTTCAAGTACCGAGAGTTGGAAGAGTCAAGACTCTTCATCATCAGGAGTCCCGGAATCGCGAAATGCGAAACGCCAAAATCCCAGAAGAAGTAAGATGATTTCGGATACCGGGAGTTGGGGATGTCAAGAACTCTTACTACAGGAGTCCCAAAGTCGTGAAACCTGAAATCGCGATATGCAAAATCGCGAAGTGATCTGGGCTGACAGTTCTAGGAAGTGAATGTGGCAGACCACGTTAGAAAGGACAGGTGGAAGACCATGACACGTGGCATGATTAGACAATGACAAGTGTCAAGTTGATTTGGCATTTGAATCCACTGGAATTCACATTTCTGAGTGACACGCGACAACGACTCATGTCACAACATGTCATCAAGTGACGCAAGACTGACCTCACTCTAGGAGTTTTTTCTTCAGGAGTTTTATCACTATCACTCCCCAAAAGTCCTGAAGGATGAAGTCCAGGGGTAGAGAATAACCGTCGAATCATCGAGGGTGTAGACCGTTGATCTGATTCCATTTCGGAGCTTCGGATACTGGGAGTTGGAAGAGTCAAGTGACGGGACTCTTCATCGCAAGAATAGTGAAAGGTCGAAATGTGATTCAGATACAATAAAAGCATGTACAATTAGCATTTACCCCATGGATGAAGTAGGAGAAGAACCATGTCATAAGATGGAAGCATAAGTCTTGAAGGTTGAGAAGGAAAACACCCAAAGTAAGCTCTTAAACAACTCCATGACCCTGGATAAAATCTTGGATAGTCAGAGATCACCAAATGACAAATATGGTATTGGATACAACAAGGAAGAAATCAGTACTCCTAAGAAATCTGATACAGGTCCTTCATTTGTGAAAAAGAAAAGAAGGAATGAGAGTGGGTGTAGCAATTTTTTCTTGTGATTGAATATGGTCATAAAAGCCTTGGATTGTTTGCATCATGGAAGAAAAATGAAAATTGTAGTGATAGAGATCGATGAGAATCAATGGGGAGATCCAAGGGTTGTTTGACAAGTACGAGCTACAATTACGTAGTGTGCTAGTAGGATAGCAGGATCTTCAACAATAACATTTTTCTTTACAAAATGATATACATGATATCCTGTAGAGATAAAAAGAGGAAAAAACCTTTTCAGGGAAATCTAACGTTTTAGAAACAAAGGAGGAAAACAATCAGAAGCAGAGAGAGAACAATGACAAGGGGGGTCATCCAGTTATGAGAAGAAAAGGTTGATGAAGGAGTCCTAGTAAGAGAGGTAAGGAATTTTGAGTATTCTACAGAGGATACAGCGGAAGCTGAAGATGAACAGGTCCAAGAATCAGAAAGAGAAGACTCTGGTGTAGATACAAATACTCTACAGGCCTCAAATAAGAGAGTCCATCTTGTTAGGGGGAGTTTTGTATTGATTGAATATCTGACACCTACTAAAATTACTGCAATATCTCAGGGGGAGCATGTTTTCTTTGACATTGATGTCAAAGGGGGAGAAAAAGAATAGGTCCTGGTGCCTTTGTTGCCATCAATGCCAAAGGGGGAGATTCTTGGCATGTTTTATAGGCAGTGTATGCTTGTCATTGATGGAAAGAACAGTAGCAATGATGGCATGTGTACAGGAAAGTACAACAATGATGATGGCTTGAGTACAGGTATAATGTGCCAGGCGGGCACCAGAAGTATTTTGGGAAGACGTAGCAGAACAAGATCGATAAGATCATCAAGTGATAGTGCAGAGGATTGTTGGCATTTTTAACAAGAAGAGTATTCTTGTCATTGATGGCAAGATCATACTATGCATCGATGGAAAAACAAAAACAAAGTAATCTCAAGAGGAATTAACGCAGAGTCTAACGTAGTGCGAAGGTGCACTTGTTCATTTGATGGCAAACAAGCAGGCAAGGAAGACCAGCAGCGCAACGATGATCGATTGGCAAGATCAAAGTATTGGTCAAACTCCATTTCAGAGTTTTGGCTACCGGGATTTCTGATACCGAGAGATGGAGATGTCAAGGACTCTCACTACAGGAGTCTCGAAGTCGCAAAGTGTGAAACGCCAATGTGATGTTAATCAGACTCCATTTCGGAGTTTCAGCTACCGGGATTTCGGATACCAGGAGATGGAGATGTTAGAGACTCACATCATCAGGAGTCCCGAAGTGTCAAAATGTGAAAACCAGAAATAGGCGCATCACTTGGAGTGTTGGATACCGGGATTTTGGATACCGGGAGATGGAAATGTCAAAGACCCCTCACAGGAGTCACGGAGTTGCGAAATCCAGAATCCCAAAATCTCGAAAGAGGCACATAAACGAAGAGTTTTGTAGACTGGGAAATAACTCCATTCGGAGTTTCGGGTACCGAGAGTTGGAAGAGACAAGACTCTTCATCATCAGGAGTCCCGGAATTGAGAAATGCGAAACACCGAAATCCCGGAAGAAGGAGGACGATTTCAGATACCGGGAGTTGGGGATGTCAAGAACTCTTACTACAGGAGTCTCGAAGTCGCGAAACCCAAAATCACGATATGCGAAATTGCGAAGTGATCTGGGCCAACAGTTCCAGGAAGTGAATGTGGCAAACCAGGTCAGAAAGGACAGGTGGAAGACCATGACACATGGCATGATTAGACAACGAAAAGTGTCAAGTTGATTTGGCATTTCAGGCCACTGGAATTCACATTTTTAAGTGACATGGGGCAGCGACTCGGGTCACGACATGTCATCGAGTGACGCAAGACTGAACTCACTCCGGGAGTTTTTGCTTCAGGATTTTTATCACTATCACTCCCCCAAAGGCCCGAAGGATGAAGACCAAGGGCAGAGAATAACCGTCGAATCATCAAGGGTGTCGACCATTGATCCGACTCCATTTCGAAGCTTCGGATATTGGGATTTGGAAGAGTAAAATGACAGGAATCTTCATCACAAGAATCGTGAAAGGCCGAACTGCGAATTGCCGAAATGATCGGAGCTAGTGAAACCAAGCTCCATTTCGGAGCTTCAGATACCGGGATACGGATCATCAAGAACACATCGCCACAGGAACGTCGAAGTTCTAAAAAGAGAAATCACGAAAGTACGTTAAGGATAAGCACTCGGTCATCGATGGTGGCCACACCGTCAAAGAGATGTAGGGAAAAATCTTGAAGCAGCAAGCTCCATTTCGGAGTTTCGGGGATTGCGACTTGGAGAGTCGAGATGCCTCGCAACAGGAATCGCCGAAATGTGAAAATACCTTTTGGTGTAGGCTATGGTCACAACCATTGGTCACATCAACGGAAGATGGAGGAAGGAGCTAGTGTAACCAAGCTCCATTTCGGTCTTCGTGACCTAGAATGTCGAGAAACTTCATCACACGATTTCCGAATTGTCGAATGCCGAAATGCTGAAATGACGAAATGAACATAAGATTTAATGAAGCCAATTCAATGGTGCAGATGAATTTGAATAAGATTGGAGGGCTACTGTTGCACTTCACAGTGTAACTACTAGAAACAAATGATGGTTTTTGCTAGAGGATGAGCTTGTCTATGACAAAGAAGACGAAGAGTCTCAACTTCCAAATAAGCTGAGGAATCTCGACATAACACCCAGTGATGATGGATGCGTGAGAAAAACAACCAGAGAAGCTGAAGAGTTGCGATGATGATCAAGCAGTGCACTCGACATGGAGGGAGAATGCAGAAGCATGGCGAGATAGCATGCATAAGGAGGACAGAGACTATAAGTATGCAAAACAAAGAAGAGATGAGGGTTGTTGTTGTTATGAGGGATTCAGGTGTGAAGAAGGAGGAGAGCTCAGCAGCAGAAATGAACAGAAGGGGAATGGTGCATTGAAGAGAAATGGCGTAGAGAGCATAAAAGTAAAAAGAACAGAAAGCACAAGGAGTGTGCATAAGACACTGATGCAGACAGAGCAGCGCAGTGTAGCAGAACAATGATTAAACTAGTAAGCCCTTGAAGAAATTTATATCACTGTAATAAATCATAATAGCAAAGATTTATATTTCAGGGTGGTAGGGAGGTGCTAGGGAGGACTGTTGTCCTCAGAGGTTCGAATGGATGCTTGAACATAGGGAGTTGTAGCTTCCATCTGGTTGCAGATAGAGAAACCAGGGTGGCAGGGTGGTGCAAGGGAGAATTGTTGTTCTCTATTATGCAGGTTGGTGCCTATATGACTGGGAGTTTGTTCTTCCATCCAGTTGATGCTGGAACACTTGGGGAGTTGGTGCTTCCCTCTAGTTGGTGCTAGAGAAACCAGGGAGTTGGTGCTTCCTTCTAGTTGGTGCTAGAGAAACCAGGGAGTTTGTGCTTCCTTCTAGTTGGTGCTAGAGAAATCAGAGAGTTGGTGCTCTCAACAAGTAGTAGCTTGCAAAACAAAGGTTCCAGCCTCATTATGGGTCGATGCTCATATGTATGATAATGTAAAGAATGTAAAGATTACTTATCATATAAAGAAGAAGAAGGTTTTACCCTTTATGTGTTTCCTCAATAATTATCTGTCTTTGTGTATCTCATATGTGTGACTGATGCTGAATGTTCTATTTCTTACTTCCATGCATTATTGTGACTATCATTAAATCCCATTGTAAAGGTTTTAAAATAAGCATAATTGTTTAAGCACGGTAACAACTGATTCACCCCCACCTCTCAGTTGTTCAACAATTGGTATCAGAGCAGGCCCCTTTTACCTAAGGGTAGATCCTGGAGCTTAAACATGTCAAGTCATGAAGGGACTTCAGTCACTAGGCCTCCTCTAGTTGATGTAACAAATTTTTCCTTCTGGAAGGTTAGAATGAGAACATACCTTATGGCCTTAGGTGTCGATGTTTGGGATGTAGTAGAGACTGGATACATAAATCCTGTTGTGCTAGCTTCCAAAGATGATAAGTTAGAATTTAGCTTCAATGCTAAGGAAATGAATGCTATCTTGAATGGACTTGCAGAAGCCAAGTTTGTGAAGGTGATGCATCTTAAAACTACCAAAGAAATGTGGGACAAACTCATTAGCAGTCATGAAGGTAATGAGAAGGTAAAAGATGCCAAGATTCAAACCTATAGAGTATAGTTTGAGAAGTTACAAATGAAATAAGATGAAACCATTGGGAAGTATTTTCTGAGAGTTGAAGAACTAGTAAATGTAATGAAAGCACTTGGTGAAGAAATTGATGAACCCTCCTTAGTTCATAAAATTTTGAGATCTCTTCCAAACAGGTTCAACCCAAAGGTCTCAGCTATAGAAGAACTTAATGATATAAAGACTTTGGCTTTTGATCAACTTCTAGGAACGTTGACTACATATGAAATGAGGATAGTTACAGATAAACCCAATTCTAGAGAAGAATCATTTAAAGCAGATAAGGATGAAGATTCTGAGCCTGATGAAATTGAAGAAACATTTGTGAGAAGACTAAAGAAAGGATCAGGCAAGTGCCAAGGTAAGTTTCCCTTCAAATTTTTCAACTGTGGTAAGATAGGTCATTTTGCAAATAAATGTCCACACAAGAAACATGATCAGAACTCTGAATGTGAAGAGAAGTACAAACCCAAAAGATTTGATAAAAATAAAAGTTTATGTGTAAACAATGATAACTCCTCAGAAGACACTGATAGTGACTCTTCCTGTGAAGATAAGGTAACTGACTTCATGCTTATGACCAAAGAGGATTATGATAATAAAATCATAGGCAGTGATGATAATGATGAAGAAGTTGTGGTTGATTTGGAAGGAGAACTGATCAGTGCACTGGAAGAGATTGACAGACTTAGAATTAAGAACATAAAGAAAAAACAATTGCTGATACAGTTCGAGAAAGACAGTAAACAACCTGATGAAGACTTTGCCCTGCTAAATGTGGAATTAGAAGAGGTAAAGAAAATAGAGGACATTTTGAAACAATAGTTATCAGAGAGGAAGGGAAGATCTGAAGCCTTGGAAGAAGAAGTAGTGAAAATAAGGAAAGAGTTGGAGAAGTTTCAAGCCTTGTATCATCATAATCTGTCAAGTATCAAAGCCTCAAAAGGATTAGCCACCATTCTGAATCAGCAAAGGAATCCAAATCTGAAAACTGGTTTGGGTTATGAAGAGGGATCAAGTAGTGGTCAGCCTAGAAACAAAGGATCCATCAAGTTTGTCAAATCTACAACCAATGACAACAACAAACCTGCAAAAACAAAGGAAGACAATCAGCCGCCCAGGATGAGTAAAGAAAAAAGAGCCATGAATGAATCTGTAGAACAAAGAAATAATGCAATCCCTGCTCAAAGACATCATCAACATGAAAGAAATCGATTTTCTCAAATAAGACAACCATTTTCCAGGTACAAAGAATTTTTCTATGGATATTGTTTCTACTGTAATAATTTTGGTCACAAAGCTGAAAATTGTTCCTTAAGACTTAGACACGAGCAATTGAGATTTCAAAGGAATAAATATCTGCCACAACAAAGAATGATAAATCGAAGTAACAAACCATCAAAGATTGTAAATTGTCAAACTAATTCTAGAGACATGCAACTGAGGAGGTCAAGAAATAATAAACAGTCAATGAGTAGACAACGCTGCAACAATAACTTTGACCTATTGAACAATAAGATTGAATGCTATAACTATCACAGCTTTGGCCACAAAGTTTCAAACTGCCATCTGAAGAATTACAAAGCAGATCCAAGGATAAATCTCTTAGATAGAAAGGCCAGCACATGGAAAAGGAAAGATAATGAAAAATGTGGTCAAACACCCTCAACTCAAAAACAAAAGGCCTCTGGGAATATAGACAGTGAATGTTCCAAGCACATGACTAGAGACAAAGATAAGCTATTGTCCATAAGTAAAATAAAAACAGGAAATGTGATCCTTGAAAATGATGGACTAGGTAAAATCAAGGAAAGAGGGATGGTGAGTTTGGGTAATGACAAAGGAGATGCTTAGTACGATCTGCTTGTGGATGATCTGAAACATAATTTTCTCAATACAAGTAAAAAATGTGACAGAGGCAGTGAAGAGGTGCTCACGTCCAAAGAGCGTAAGGTAAATGTAAACTCAGGACAAGTGGTGAATAAAGGCATAAGGACAATTAATGATGTTAATATTGAATCCTCCCCTGCAAGTAAACAAGAAGAATCAGATACAATAAAAGCATGTTCAGTTAGCATTTACCCCGTGGATGAAGTAGGAGAAGAACCATGCCATAAGATGGAAGCAGAAGTCTTGAAGGTTGAGAAGGAAAACACCCAAAGCAAGCTCTTAAACAACTCCATGACCCTGGATAAGATCTTGGATAGTCAGAGATCACCAAATGAAAAATCTGGTATTGGATACAACAAGGAAGAAATCAATACTCCTAAGAAACCTAATACAGGTCCTTCATTTGTGAAAAAGAAAAGTAGGAATTAGAGTGGGTGTAGTAGTTTTTTCTTGTAATTGAATATGGTCATAAAATCCTTGGATTGTTTGCATCATGGAAGAAAAATGAAAATTGCAGTGATAGAGATCGATGAGAATCAATGGGGAGATCCAAGGGTTGTTTGACAAGTACGAGCTACAATTACGTAGTGTGCCAGTAGGACAACAACATCTACAACAACAACATTTTTCTTTACAAAATGATATACATGACATCCTGTAGAGATAACAAGAGGAAAAAACCTTGTCAGGGAAAGCTAACCTTTTAGAAACAAAGGAGGAAAATAGTCAGAAGCAGAGAGAGAACAGTGACAGGGGGAGTCATCCAGTTATGAGAAGAAAAGGTTGATGAAGGAGTCCTAGTAAGAGAGGTAAGGAATTTTGAGTATTCTACAGAGGATACAGCGGAAGATGAAGATGAACAGGTTCAAGAATCAGAAAGAGAAGACTCTGGTGTAGATACAAATACTCTGCAGGCCTCAAATAAGAGAGTCCATCTTGTTAGGGGGAGTTTTGTATTGATTGAATATCTGACACCTACTAAAATTACTACAACAGCTCAGCGGGAGCATGTTTTCTTTGACATTGATGTCAAAGGGGGAGAAAAAGAACAGGTCTGGGTGCCTTTGTTGCCATCAATAACAAAGGGGGAGATTGTTGGCATGTTTTACAGGAAATGTATGCTTTTCATTGATGGCAAGAACAGTAGCAATGATGGCATGTATACCGGCAAGTACAATAGCAATGATGGCTTGAGTACAGGTATAATGTGCTAGGTGGGCACCAGAAGTATTTTGGGAAGACGCAGTAGAACAAGCTTGATAAGATCATCGAGTGATAGTGCAGAGGATTGTTGGCATGTTTAACAGGAAGAGTATTCTAATCATTGATGGCAAGATCAAAGTATGCATCGATGGGAAAACAGAAACAAATTAAGCTTAGGAGGAATTAACACAGACTCGAACATAGTGCGAAGGTGTGCTTGTTTATTTGATGGCAAACAAGCAGGCAAGGAAGACCAGCAGGGCAATGATGATCGATTGGCAAGATCGAAGTGTTGGTCAAAATCCATTTCAGAGTTTCGGCTACCGGGATTTCAGATACCGGGAGATGGAGATGTCAAGGACTCTCACTACAGGAGTCCTGAAGTCGCGAAATGTGAAACACTGATGTGATGTTAATCAGACTCCATTTCGTAGTGTCGTCTACTGAGATTTCGGTTACTGGGAGATGGATATGTCATAGACTCACATCATTAGGAGTCCCGAAGTGCCGAAATGCGAAAACCTGAAACAGGCACATCGCTTGGAGTATTGTATTCCGGGATTTCGGATACCGGGAGATGAAAATGTCAAAGATGTTGGTTGTGGAGCCTGATTATCTTCCTGATTCAGAGGTCATTGCTTTCAGCCGTGTTTATACCCCATGAAGTATTTACACCCTAGAAGTATGTACACTCTTCCACG
>SNQJ01S0004192.1:179480-193067 GCA_010110895.2 Picea sitchensis | reverse complement strand
GATGTTCCTTTAAGGGGGAGGGAATTGTAACACCCTGTTTCCCCCAGTCTGTTAAAATAACTATATTGGCCAAGAACTATGGAAAACTCAAAGATGTGAATGTTTGATTTGACGGACCTTTGTATAAAAGGCCGATGAATGTAAATTATGTTATGAATATGTGTTTCATGACTGCTGGGAAGGGGATGTGCTAAAAGAGACCACGATGGCTAATGAGAAGTGGTGGAAGGGACCTGGAATGGTTGCGTTAACTTCCACCGAGCCAGTACCGTACTGGTTTTTACTTGTTCAAAGACTAAAGCAACTCTCTGACCCTGGAATGGATTTCCCGTTAGATTGGTAGGTGGGGAGGCTCCTCAAGAGTAAATGAGGGGATGGGGGTGGACCGCCCATCCGTAAAAGCTCTCAGACCTAACCACGGATGGGGAAATTCACGCCACACGCAATCTTGCAGAGAAAAGGCAAGAGAGGAAGTGTGGTAAAGGGTAGAGGGAGAGCGCGCGTGACAGGGATTGCGGAGCAGAATTGGAGAAACTATGGAAACACAGGGAGTTCTGAACATAGGAGAAGGAGAGTAACCTTTGTCCTGGGTTATTTTTCTGTATCAGGAGAAGGAGAGTAACCTTTGTCCTGGGTTATTTTTCTGTATCAGGAGAAGGAGAGTAGCCTTCGTCCTTGACTTCCCTTGAGCTGGAAGTAGGAGACTGAATCTCAAAGCATCGTGGTATAGCTCGGGGGTGGCTAGTGATAAATCCATTTGGAGTCACTGAGCCTATGGTTGGGTGGAAACGAGCACCCCTCCCAGCAGTTGCTTCATGCCTGGTGGATCTGATAAGTGTTTTATGCCTTATATTTTGAATTGAATATCATGAATACATGCTCATGTTTATATGCCCATAATGATTTCTGTGTGGAATGATTGTCTGGTGTTTTAGACTAGAAATAATGGATGCATGTGTATACTTACATGCCATAGTTGGTTTCTGTACAAATGATTAAGTCCGGGGCAGGAGTTCGCTCCACCGAGAATCGTCTTGTTTGCTTGATTCTCGTAATATTCTAGGAAGGCTCCTCGAAAGTACTCTTCCCCAAGAATTACCCCATAAACCTTGGAACCATACCGAACCTTTACCCAGATACTCAACTAAGATCAGGGACAATTGCCCAAGAATCGTCTAAAGGTTCATGCGATCCGGGTCTGGAAATCTTATGCAAGAAAGAGTAGCTCTATAAGGCCTCAGAGTCGTGGGAGTTTAAAGCTCTGAGAGGTTGAATTTCGTGATTCAAGCTTAGAAAGGATAGCGAGTCCGATTATCGAAAGAGAATACCCCATCATTTGGTAGACGAACGGTCGGAATCCTTTCGGAAATACCCCAGATCTGTCATGACCGATGGATCTAGAGGAGGAGCGCAGGCATTAACACCTCGACCCTTTCATCCTTCGCAAGTAGCGATGGGATCCAGGACCGTAGATCCAAGGATCTATCGGAGCTCTATTGACCGTCGATCTTAACCTTTGCATAGGTAGGAGAGTGGACTCGACAACGTCCTGAAAGTCCCAAAGTATTCGGAACCGTCCATCGACACAGGATGCGTGGCAGTCGGGTAGCATTTCACTAACTCACGACTTGGAGTGGTCAAGGGTAGGACTGCAAGAACTCACGATTCGCGAGATCACGACGTGATCGTGGTCGTTGGATCCAAGCCACGGGAGAATCGTTGGATCAGAACCTCTGCGTGGTATCACGTATCGGGGGTTCGAAGGTTGAAAGAATCTCCTTTCGATTGCAAAAGTCGCGAAGTGCCAAGAATCGAGGGCTCGTGCGAACACATGGCACACCCGTTAGGTGGGGACCGCGTGGTTGATAGGTAGCGTAACAACAACCGCCCAGAGAAAGGTGGGAGCGGGTGATAGATAGTGGACACATGTCATCTAGGAAAGAGTCAACCCATTGTTGACTTATCGTGGTTCAGGGTTTCATAGGATGAAGAAGTTGCCCCTTGATCGCTAACGTCGCGAAACGCCGAGAGCTGAGGTCTTGTGCGACGAGAAGCAGCGGTACAGCTCGTAAGCAGAGTATGGAGAAGGAGACAACTAGCATGTATGCGTCGCTTGGCAGAGTCCATGTAACATTGACCTCTCGCGTCTCGAGGATTCGCAAAGGAGGAGCACGAGGGCTCAACACTCCAACTAGCGAAGTCGCGAGTTGTGAGTGGTGCTAGTGTTTAGCCTAGCCTACGGTTACATGTAGCAGGTGCTAGTGAGGAGGGAGCCATACCCGTATCGCATCTCAGGTATCGGCGTTTGGAGAAAGATTAGTCGAGAGCCTTGACTCCCAACTCGCGAGTTGCGAAAGGCGCTTGCGCTAAGGCCAGGTTGTGGTCACTTGAAGGAGGACAAGGGAAGGTATGGTCTGCGCTAGGCCCCCTAGAAATCTCGAGGATTTTGTCCCTCGAAGAAAAAGATGAAAATTCTAGGTTGTCGTAGTGGGTGTGTGACAAGGCAACATAGTACACAAGGAATGAAGCCTTAACTTATAGTTTTCAGTTTCAAACATATAACTTTTCATCATATCATAGCATGTGCTACAGCGATGCGTGATAGTCGTTGCGGAACGAAATGCAAGGTTCACATTAAAATTAATATCGAAAATCAAATATTATTCATCTAATATTAAAACAAACAGTTAAAAATAAAAATAAAACTAGCATACCCATGAAGCAGGGGAAAGGAAACACCGAAGTGAATTGAGGTAGTTACATTGTTTAAAGACCGTGAAAGTTTACTGGTGAATGAAAAATGAATGCTTTAAAAGGTCCATCTTCATACCACTTCTCATAACTGCAAATAGTAAACAACAAAGAACGAATACAAATAAAATTATGGCATCAAAACTTATTCGGAAATGATGAACGACAAAAGCACAAGTCCAATTGTCAGTGCAAGACTTGAACCTCGCAAATTAAAAAAAATGGCTCCAACTGTGGGTGCAGGACCCCAACCCTTCAAATTTGAAGAAAACAAAAGCAAGCAACAAGCACCAACAGGTCCAACCGCAGGTGTAGGTGCAAGTGCAGGTCCTCAACCTTGCAAAGTTGAACCAAACAACAACAAGCAGCAACCGACAAACCAACGAACCAATGAACAAGAAGCAACCACTAAACCAGTGAACAATATGTGTATCTTCAATGATGACTAAATTGCATTCCAAGCATAGAAGAAGTATGAAGCATACGATGGCTATGCAACTGGCGGTGGACAACAATATTATCCAAATTCACTACAACATTGTATGGAAAAATTTGAGGAAAAATGTACTGTGAGAAGTCTATTTAGGTAAACATTTAAGGTTGTCAATGTTGTTTAAGGGCCTCGCGCTGTGTAAACATTTAAGTTTTTAGGCCTATTTAAAGGCCTTGCGCTATGTAAACATTTAAGTTGTCATGCCTATTCAAGTACCTCAAAAAGAGTGTCAATGCTCTAAACTTTCGGTATGTAAATATTTCAATACAAATAGAAATATTAAAAACATTAAAAAACAGTGTCGATGCTCAGAACTTTCAGTAATTAAACATTTCAATAAAAATTAAAAAATTAAAAAAGAGTTTCCAAGCTCAAAACTTTGGATATCTAAATGTTTACAACATTGGGAACAACGAAGTTGGCAATAAGACTTCTAATCTATTATCCAATGAGACGATGACATATAAGGTTTTTTTTATTATATAAAAAATAATGTTTTTACTTCTATATTTCGAACAATACAGATGATGTGAAAATTTATAGTCAAAGGACATATTAATATGAAGTAAACGAATTATCGATCACTATAGTCCCTCTATGCCTTCAACAGGGACTAATAAAGCATTTTAGACCACAAAAACATATGGCTAAAGTGGAATTAAACATCTCATTAAAACATATCCCCCAAGAGAATGATTTTCCATGAAATGAACACTGGAAGGAATGATTGGAAAAGGGAATCCACTTAATCCCATGCAAGCTTGGCCAAAGGAGAAAACCAGAATATATGCATCAAGGTTTCATCTCACCCACATTGAAGCATCATGGATTCAATGTGTAGGTAAGAAAGATTCTATGGTAGTAATGGAAGGATGTCTTACTTTTGTGTTCTCTTGGACAAATTCCTGTAGCTTTTTTAATGCTTCTTCCTTATCTGCCGATTCTTGGTGCAACCAAGCGATCTATAGAACTGAACGAAATTGTCAATAATTATTTATTGAATTTGACCCCGAGATGCTAGATTGATTGGGTCTATTTTCTACGTTTTGTCTAAAGAAAAGTGGCCATTTGATCTCGCAACCCAACAAACCAAGGCAACCCATCAAACCAAGGCCGAGGAAGGGGGTGGTAAGAGCGATCTACCCTCCAACCTTGAGGGGGGGGGGGAAGCGCCCTGCTAAAAGAAAGGAAGGTAGGATAATGCCCTCCTATACCAGATACTACTTAAGAGCATGCAGTTCAGGTTTTCCAGCACATTGTACAAGTTGACCACAGATTGGTTTTCCCTGCCCACTCATATCCGTCCAGCCTTTCATGTGTACTATTGGAAAAATCTTGTGGGATGAAATGCCATGTTCAAACTAGCCCTCTAGAACTTCATGAAGACGACTTCATTTGACTATCGCAAGTAGTATTGATCACCAAAGAATTCCAAGTATGCTAACTCATTGTTTGGGAAGTCTTCATTCATAGAAGAACATGAAGTTGAAAGATACCACATGAGAAGTCTTCATTCATAGAAGGACATGCACTTCAAAGATACCATATGAGAAACAATATGAATTTAATTTTATGGCAATTTCCCCATTTTGAATCTTAAAACAATACTGCTTTTGAAAGGAGAAGGCATGTTAGAGTCCTATTCTAACCTCTTTACTTTAACATACTTAAGAATCAATCTGTTAATTTAGAAAGTTATGATTTTTTAAATAAAACTCATTAAATAAGGTTTTGATTTTGAGAAGGTTTTGATTTTGAGAAGGTTATGTCATTTTGTTTTTTAAATGTTGTTATTGTATTTGGAATTCTATTTATACCAGATTTTCCCTAACAGACTAAAACATTTTTTTCTCTTTTGAGAATCATCAATAAAAAGGTTATATTATTCAAATTTAATCCCATCTTCTTTAGCATTTGTAGACTAGAAAATACATGATTCAAGAGCAGAAAATCCCAGGTGAAAATATTTTTTTTAACAAACTGCGAAGATGTAATAAACTGATATATACATATTCAAAATCTGAAACTTTAAATAATCAACAAAACACAGTGAATTGGGTATAGCTTGGATAGTCAATTGATTATGAGGAATGTATGCAATGGAAAGTTTCATTTTATTCAATTGAATATCAACTATCTTGTCAGAGAGTTCTCATGGAGATTAAAATAAAAGTATTAATCATTTCCTTGGTGATTGGCCACATAGGGATCAGATTACTGGCTTGTTAATAACTTAGAAACAACTTTCACTGGTGCAGCACGAAATCTGCCGCGACTTCTGGGTGCAATTCTTTTTTTATGAAACCATTGCAGGCAGCACAAGTGTAATCTCTTCCCTCTGGATTAGCCTGCTCAAATATGAATCTATGATCTGCGTGCCCACTGAAGGTGAGCATACTAGGCAGCCCAGTACACAAAGAATGAAACTTTCCTTAACTTACGGTTTTCAAATAAAAATAAAATTACTAATAAAACATTAACGAAATGCAGAGTAGCTGCATGGTGATTCCAATTCTCCCGATCCTACTAGTAACTATGCAATGATCTGATCTGCATACTAGGTGATTCATATTAGCTTGCTCAAATATGAATCTATGATCTGCGTGCCCACTGAAGGTGAGCATACTAGGCAGCGCAATACACAAGGAATGAAGCCTTAACTTACGGTTTTCAAATAAAAATAAAATTACTAATAAAACATTAACGAAACGCAGAGTAGCTGCATGGTGATTCCAATTCTCTCAATTCTACTAGTAACTATGCAATCTTCACTTTAACGACAGTTATTTTCATCAATCAGAGTCGTCTGAAATAGTACCATACCTCTCTCTAATCTTCGTGAAACACTTGTACACTTCATACATGGACGGTCTCATATCTGGATTATAATTCACACATCGAAACGCCAGCCGCAACACCTCTGCAACGACTGAACTCTCTTCGTCTGAAAATAGACCCATCTGATTGGCATGACAACTTTGTATTGCCGGCTCTACACAATCAACGCCCTCATGTGGAGTCGTTGAGCTCCCTTCGCCTGATAATGGACCCATCTGATTGGCATGAAAGCTTTGTACACAATCGACGCCCTCATGTACAAAAAGACGGCGTATCCATTCATCTGATGATACATCGATCTGATTCGCACGTGTATTGCCTGTTCTACACGATCGCCCTCATGCGCAAAACGACCATGTATCCACTCAAGGAAAGTCATTTCATTTCTACTTTCATCATCCATTACCGTGTCACAAGGCCTTAACCCAGTGACTATCTCTAACACCAGTATTCCAAAACTGTACACGTCGCCTTTCAATGTCGCAACAGACGAGTTCCTCCACACTTCTGGAGCATCGTATCCAAATTCCTCCACAAGCTGATCATCCTCTCCGGAGGAAGAAATGGGAACACAAGTGTCCTCCGCATTCATAAGTCTGGCCAATCTGAATCCACTTATGCGCGCTTCGTTCTCTTCATCCAGGCATGTGCTATAGTGATGCGTGATAGTTGTTTTCGAACTAGTGATGCGTGATAGTTGTTTTCGAAATGGGAACACATAACCTCTCATCAGATCGTGGCATGTGCTATAGTGATGCGTGATAGTTGTTTTCGAACGAAATGGAAGGTTCACATTGTGCAGAAATGGGTGTGGGTAAGTATCATGACGAGTAGTGCAGGCCTCATGCAGAATTAATTTCTGGCAGGATGGACACTGGTAACCGATGTTGGCTCCGCATTCTTTACATCCGCTGCATGTGTATTTAGAAGGCCCTCAACCCACAAGAGCTCATGGTTATGGTGGCTAGTGTTAAATGATGTAACTTCTTTCCCTCTGTTCCCCTCTCCCTGATCATCATCTCCGGCCGCTGGATCTAGATTCGACTCCGCCATGAAGGAGGAGGTGTAGGTAGATTTAACAACAGACCTAATTTCTCTCTCACAGAATGTGAAGCCACATGATATTGGGTTCGTTCCTCAGCCAGAAGTTTCCCTCCTTTCTCTTATTGTTGAGTCGAGTCGGGAGGAATAGAAAATTTTAACCCTCTTGATAGGCCAATAAACGAAGATTAAAGAATAAGAAAGTATACTTAGACTTGGTCTTTTTAAAATATTTGAAGATAATTGAAATGCCACAATCATCAAATATTGAAAGATCATGCAAATCTTGCGAGAAATAAATTATAAGCAAAGGCGTCAGGTCGGAGCAGTCAAGTCGAAGTCGAACATCTAGAAAGAGGATAAATATACATTGGATTTGGCATTCATGTTGCATTTCGTCAACACCCATGGGCACGGGATATCTTGCTTTAATTATTTAGTTGCCAACACGTTATGAGTGGAAATATGTGAATGTGAACGGAGGATAGGGTATTGTATCCGGTGACCTAAAATATTCTCTTTTCTTCACATCGTATGGACCCGTTTGTTTGGGCCTAAGCTAAAGGGAAAATCGGACAATCTACCAGATGGATGAGTGTGTTGTCGAATAGTGTTGTTGCCGATGGATATTGTCCTAGAATCTACATCTTATCCAACCAGTGGTTGGTGTTTCACTTCGTAGACGAGGAGGATCTCATGTGCATCCTAGATTCTCCTTGGATTTTAGGCCATGGCATGTTAATGCTCAAGAGGTGGTATCCAGGCTTCAACCGACATTCTGAAGTCTTCTCACACAGGAGTGGATGTTGCTCCCGGACTTTCCAATAGAATTCTTCTCAGTGGCCATCTTTGAAGCCATTGCCAATTCTGTTGGTAAGTATATTTTCTTCGACCCTGATTCTTTGAGGTGGTGCAACAAGCGGATGGCCTGGGTATTGGTGGAGTTCGACATTTATAAGGGGTTGCCTGAAACTATCGAAATTGTCATAGGAGATCGTGTGATGGGCCAACCAATTGATTACTGGAAGGAATCCTTTCGCTCTCATATTTATGATCAGCTTGGTCATTTGAAGGCAAACTATATGCCTGATTTAAGGCCTGGCCACTCTCAGATAACTATCACGGATTCTGCACACCAAGCTTATCCTTCACAACCACCACTCGTTGGTTAGAATCTTTTCTAGGTAAGATGAGACTTATCTACCCCGATTTATTTTCTAAATTATCTGTAGATGAAGTCGATTATTTACATGCCAATGAGGAGTGGGTACTTGAAATATTTCGTGATTTCTGGGAAATCCTCATGAGGAAATTCAATGATCCAGAATGTCGCCCAGGTCCCCCCACTAGGGTAGGATAGAACATAATCCCCAACATCCCCGCCTTTGATTATTTCTCTTCCCCTTGACGAGCTGGAAAAAAATCTTCCTTCGGTGTCGACAAATGGGCCTCTCATTTTAGGCTCACCAGATCCTGCTCCTCCTTGTGAGTTACCTGTTCCAAACCCTTTGTCTTTGAATGAAGGGTAGATCTTAGTCTTGTCTGTGATCCCTCTGTTAATGCACCTTCTCCTATGCAAGTTCCCCTCTCGCTACAGAATACCAAGATTGTTGAAATCCTCTCCCCCATGGCCCTTTCAGTCACCAATGCCTCCTCTTTGGACCCTACTCCAAGCCCCAGATCAAATGTCACCCTCCGGAATAAACCGCGCCCTCACCATCCCAAGAAGCCTCCTGGAGATATTGAAGGAGGTCTGACCCCTTACCACATGGCTCCCTCCATCTCCCCACATACAGTTCAAAATTCCATGGTTGATCTAATTGAGCTTCCATTTCCCTCAGCCCTTAGAGAAGGCTTGCCGATTTCTGATCTTAACCCATGATTGTTATCTCTTTTAATGTACGTGGGATTGGAGGACCCACTAAGCTCACCTCCCTAAATTTATTAATGTATCAAACCTCTCTTCATGTTTTTTTTCTACAAGATACTCTTATGGAGTTAGACAAGGCTAAGAGACTCTTTCTTAAGTGCCTCCCCTCATGGAATTGTGTGGCCATGGACCCTAATGGCAGATCGAGCGATCTACTTGTTGGGTGGAATCCTACCATAGCTAAGGTCAGTGCATGTGGCACCTCTGCATGTATCTTTCTGGAGGGTAGATTCAAACATTCTGCGGTGAAAGTCAAATTACTAAATTGCTATGCATCGTATAAGGAAAGGGAAAGCTTCTGGCAACCAATCATTGATTCTAGTCTTCTTACAGAACGGGGCCTTATTGTAGGAGGCAATTTCAATTTTACTCTATCTTCCCGAGAGGTGTGGGGTAGCTCAACAAGAGCTAATCCTTTGTCTGATTATTTTTCCAATATGCTACAGGATGTTGTCCTGGTGGATTTACCCCCTACCCATTTGTCCCCAACGTGGCGTAATGGCAGGACGAGAGAGGTGGCCATTTCCAAACGTTTGGACAGATTTCTTCTGGACAAGAACCTTATCACTAGCCAATGTTTATTTAGGACCTGGACTATTAATTCCACAATTTCAGACCATAACCCCATTTGTCTGCAAATAGACTTCTCTCGGCAAAAGCACTGTGCTCCTTTCAAATTCAATAGTTCCTGGATATTAGATCTGTATTTTAACTCACTAATCAAGTCGACATGGGATTCAATGGCACAATGGATAAACAATTCAGGATGTACCTTGTTGTGTGAAAAAATAATTTTTTTAAAGAAAACAATTATTAAATGGTAGAAAAAGAAAAAAACAACAGCTACAGTCGAAACTATCCCATATTGAAGCTAAACTATATGCGCTCTTTGAAAGTCGTCCATCACAAGTATTCAAGCAGGAGGAGCTTAACCATTTGAGAGCCCTCAAGACTAGGAAAGAAAATATTCTAGCTATTGAGGAATCGACGTGGAGGCTTAGGAGTCAAGCTCTCTAGCTGCAGAACAGGGATAAGAACACCAGTTTTTTCCATAAATATCCCACACAAAGGAGGAACCATAATACAATATGGGACAATTTCAATGATGATGGAAAGGTTCTATCCAGTGAATTGGAGATAAAGGAGTTTGCCTATAAATATTTCCAGGAACAATATAGTGCTCCCGAGATGGAAGACATGAGAAACCAGATACACATATTAAAATATGTACCTTGAATTTTCTCTAATGCGGAGAGTGATGAAATAAGGAAATTGGTCTCCATTGAAGAAGTAGAGTTTATTGTTAACAAAATTCCAAAAGAGAAGAGCCCTGGCCCGGATGGGTGAACTCAAGAGCTCTTTCATTCCTTCTTTGACATCACAGGAAAGGACCTTCTACGGGCCATTAAAGAATCCATAGTATCGTGTTTCATTTCAGGCGCACTCAATGCTACTTTTTTCGCTCTTATTCCAAAGGAGAGAAAACCTTCCTCTTTTAATGAGTTCAGGCCCATTGCCTTATGTAACTTTGCTTACAAAGTGATCTCCAAGATCATTGCAAATTGCATTAAGGACAAGCTAGCCTCATGTATATCTCAAGAACAGTTTGGCTTTCTAAAGGATAGATTGATTTTTGATACTGTAGGATTAGCCAAGAATGCTTCCACACAGTTAAAACTAAGAAACTAAGTTCTATCATCCTTAAGTTGGATTTAAAAAAGGCATATGATAATGTTAGTTGGCAATTTCTACGTTTACTGCTCATCCAGATAGGGCTTAAGTGGGAAGTATCTCAATGGATTATGGCATGTGTTACTATTGTTAGTATGGCAGTGTTGGTAAATGACTCTCCTTCGTTTTTTAAAATCCACCAAGGGTTTCGTCAGGGGTGTCCTCTTTCACCACTATTGTTCCTTCTTGTTATTGAATGTCTTAGTAGAAAGATGAAAAAGGCAGTTGAAAATGGATATTTCAAATGAATAAAGGTAGTTGTTGCGACTTTTATATCACATCTGTTATTTGTTGATGATGTCCTCATCCTGGGAGATGCAAATTATGAAGAATGGTATTACTTTCACTCTCTATTAGGGAATTTATGTAAAGCATCTTGTATGATCATTAATTGTCACATGTCTTGTTTCCTAGCTCAAAACATTGACCCGGAGTTAGCATGTAAAATGAGGTCAGTTTTTAATGTATAGTTTTTAAATTTTGAGGAAGGGATGAAGTATCTTGGATACTATCTCAAGGAAAATAATCATAGAGTGGCAGACTGGAACTGGATACTTCAAAAAATTGAGAAGAGAATTAGATGTTGGTCATTTCGATGGCTATCCCTAGGAGGCATACTTGTTTTAGAAAAAGTAGTTCTGCAGAGTATCCCTGTGTACTGGCTCAGTTTGGTCAAGATTCCTGCGACCGTTATGCATTAAATACAACAATTATTTACAATTTTTATCTAGAGGGGTGCTAGGAAAACAAGCGGTTTTCACCTATCCAAATGGAAAAAGATTGCACTACCAAAGGAGAGTGGAGGTTGGGGTTTACGGAATTTAAAGTGGTTTTCTCTTTCCTTGGCCACAAAATCATGATGGAAGGGGCTCTTTGGGGACGATGTGTGGAGTAAAGTGTTGAGGAAAAAATACCTGAAACGTATATATGTGCCATCTTGGATCAAAAGGAATGATTTCAAACATTTTGTTGCCTCGGTTATCTAGAGGAATCTAATGACAACTATGCCAATTATTCTGCGGTGGACGGCTTGGACTATGGATTGTGGTAAACAAATCTCTCTAGGTATGGATTCCTTTGTTGGAGGGAATGACCGGTGTTTTCTTTCACTTCCCCTTATTTCCCATCTTCATAATTTGAATATTTTTTCATTAGCCCAAGCTACTCTTCCAAATAATTTGGCATCCTCGACAGTTTGGATAGACTCTAAACAACTCAACCTTTCAGGCGAGCTAGCTCTGGAATGGGACAATTTTATCCTTGCTATTCGAACTAATGGCATCTATTTGAAGGACTCATGTGACAAACTAGTATGGTCATGGAACCGGGCTTTGGGCATTGTCATTGTTAAGCAGGCTTACCAGTCCATTTTATACTCTAACTTAAAGGGTGAAAACCGATGGTGGTACAAAGCCATTTGGCTTGTTAATGTTTTGAGTAAGATCATATGTTTTATTTGGTTATGTCTGATGGAAAATATTCTTACTGGAGTCAATTATAAACATAGAGGAGGCATCAGGCCTTCAATATGCATCTTATGTCTCAATGGCGAAGACTCAACTGATCATCTCTTTACTCATTGTGTTGTTTCTAAATTAATTTTGAAATATTTCCTTTCACAATTGATGATTCGTGATGAGTGGGGAGAAAAGGGATTGGAATATAATCTCCTTAAATGGTTCATTAAATATCCAAAGTTAAGACATATTCCATTCATGGTTATATGGGGTATTTGGAAATACCAAAATGAGAGGTTATTCGAGAATTGGGTTAGACAAGATTCATCCATAGGAAAAAAAAATCTTCTTTCTATCAAGGAATTTCACGATGAGACAAAACATGACAGTCTGGATTATATCCTTAGTCCAGTTTATTTTGATGACTCGCCAATTGGATTCTTTGATGGTGCAGCTACAAAAAATAGGTGTGGTATTGGAATATCTCTTAAATTGAGCAGTGGTCACATATACCAAGCATATTTCGCTGGAGGAGAAGGGAGTAATATTAAAGCTAAGATCCAAGGATTATGGGGACTGTTACATCTGGCTTCAATGCTTTCTTTGAGCAATTTGATGGTTGCTGGCGACTCCAAATCATCTATTGATTGGATAAAAGGTGAAACAAAATTGAATTGCTTATATCTTAGTCCGTGGCAAGAGAGGATCAGAAATATGCAAGACAAATTTGAAAGTATCAGCTTCATGCATGTTCACAGAAACTTCAACATTGTTGTTGATCAACTCTCCAAACAAACCTTGAACTGCACTCCTGGGTGGTTTTTTATTGCGGAGTTGGTCGAAGGAGTAGTAGCTCATGTAGACAGACTCCCTATGTTTTAGTTTCCCTAAGTTTTATGTTTCATGTTGTACTTTTGGTCATAGTATTTAGGCATTGACTATGCTTTGATGGTACTAATGTACATAATGGACTAGAAGGAAAAAACTCTGACTATACTAGTTTCTTATTGTGACGAAGATTGTATTTAAGAACATATGGAATTTTCCTAAGTCTGTTTTGAGGAATATAGGGACAAAGAGCAATGCAAGCATGGAAGTTTCCCTTGATTCTTAATAGAACAGAAGTAAGACTATTTTTTCCGCGTGAAAAAAATAAAATAAAGACACATAATGTTCATTAATTAACCACATAAAAAAAAGCAAAAAGTTAAATAAAAAAACATATCTGCATGTGAATATATTTCCCACCTACATACTAATTATATTTTTTAATTAATTAAAAAACCATTCAACAATAATAAAGATCACTATTTCATTGTTATTTTCTACTTAGGCCAATATATGTC
>SNQJ01S0004192.1:135441-150296 GCA_010110895.2 Picea sitchensis | reverse complement strand
TGAATCGCATACTGATATAACAAAAAAAGTCCTTGAACGTCCATGAATCGCATACTGATATAACAAAAGTCCAAAAAAAGTCCATGAATCGCATACTGATATAACAAAGAAAGGGGTATCGGCGTGTGCGTCTTATTTTCTGGCGGCTCATGGCGGCTGCTACGTCTCTCCACTGCATCGTAGTCAACACGGCATCCTGAATCGTAGTCATATAAAATCCAATCCATCTTAGAATGATAAAATTTGAATGGATGGTTTTGTCACATTGAATGTAATTGGTACGTATGCCTATAGGTTATAATGGGTGAAGGCTGAAGCTAAACCATTCTTAGGCCTTGTTCACTCATTGAGTATCGCAGGACAAGTTACGCAATGAATAATTAATAAAACTCTGTAAATAACCAAAACCTCAATAATTATTATGAGGAGCGTAATTTTTTATTTTATTTTAGTACGTAGGATATGGATAAAACGACTACTTTGGTCGAACTTTTGTCACACATATAACATCTACAAATATTATAGCAAACAAACTTTCTAATATAAAGTATTGTCCTATGCGAGAGACGTGGAAAAGCATAATCTAATGTAAATTCTTGAATTATTTTGGGCGTCTTAGGTTCTCATAAGCTTTCATCAAATCTAAAGTTCAATATAGTTTGTTGTCTAGATTAGAGATATTATTGTGTAAAATAATTTACTATAATTTGAGATAATACTTTATACATTTAATATAAGACATTCATATTCATATTTTAGATTTCATTTAAATTTTAATAATAATAATAATTTAAATTTAATCTAATTTTTAATATATTTTAATTTTTAATAATTTAATGATGTGTATCAATGTTGATATTTAAAATATAATTAATAAATATAATTTAAATCTAAGTCTTAGAGCCAACTCACAAACTTATGATTCAATTCTTACTCTTTCTCCATTTTCCATCTCAATGTCAAAAGCTAAAACATTGACATTCCAAATTATTGATAATTATGAATTTTTTTTTGGAGGGATTTGATATAAAGGTATTTGACCACACAATTAATGAAGTGTTCAATTTTTCAAATTATTGATACATTGTGAATTTTTTTTTGAGGGTTGACTCCACGACTCTTTAGATATAATGGCATTTGGCCCCTCAATCGTTCAATCATTGATATCTTAGGATTTTTTGGGGCATCTCTTCTATCAAAGAAACAACCTATCAATGCATGTCTTGGAAGCTCCACCACATGGTACATGGGAATATTCTCCCCTAGTACTAGTTTGACTTGATGGGTCTTTTTTCTTCATGAGATTGCACACCTATACCTTCATATCCATCTTGTTCCTTAATATTGATGGCCTTCTCCCCCCCTCAACTTTAACATTTACCTTATCAAGCTCCTCCCTTGAATTAATGAAGGAATTGACAACATTAAGCACCAAAAGCTATTTTGTTACACTTGTGCCATACTTCAATATCTCGTCTTTGGAATCAAACCTAGACACAAACTCAACCAAAATCCCATCCGATTTTTCAAAAACTCCTATGTCTCCACTTCTTTTCCAAGACAAGAATTCAGCCCTATACCTTCCTATCCTTCTTGTTCCATAGCATTGATGGTTTTCTTCTTGCCCCCCCTACTTTAACATTCATGCCTATTGAGTCTCTTGTTTTCCAATATCAGACTACACCCTTATAACTTCCTATCCTTATTGTTCCATGACATCAATGACCTTCTCCCCCTCCCCCGCTACTTTAACATTTACCTTATCACACTCCTCCCTTGAATTAATGAAGGAATTGACAACATTAGGAACCAAAATATCATGTACTACACCTTTGCCAAACTTCAATACAACATCTTCATAACTAGACCTAGACAAAGACTCAACCAAAATCCCATCTGATTTGAAGGAAACTTGTATGTTGCCACTTGTTTTCCAAGATGAGACTACACTCCTATACCTTCCTATCATTTTTATTCCATAGCATCGATGGCCTTCTTCCTAACCCCACTACTTTAAAATTCATGCCTATTGATGCCCTTGTTGTCCAAGACGATATTGCATTCCTATCCTTCTTGTTCCACAACATCAATTTCCTTCTTCTTGCCCCTCCCCCCACTTTAACATTCACCTTATCTCTCTCCTCCCTTGAATTAATGAAGGACTTGACAGCATTAGGCACCAAAAACTCCTTTATTACACTTATGTTGGACTTCAATGCCTCATCTTCAGAACTAGACCTATACAAAGACTCGCCAAAATCCCATTTGATTTGAAGGAAACTCCTATCTTGCCACTAATCTTTTCAAAAGATTTGTTTCCTTGGGATTTTACTAGCCCTTTACCAATGCTGACAACTAGTATAGTCCCAAACAAAAGATCCTTCTTATTGCAATGTTCATCATCATGAGAAAAAACTTGAGATCCAAAACCTAAAATTGAATCCTCACATTTCTTCCACCCTTTTTCACACACTATGTCCAAGTCCTATAAGATTACACTGGAAAAAGAACCCTGGAAAAGATCTAATGTCCTTCCAAAGGGTATATGGAATAGTCCACCAATTCCTCTTGCGACTCCATCATCAACTATCTAGTCTCTTGTGCACTCTCATATCAATTTTATCCACTTGATGCAAAAGATAGATATTTGTCTTTTTTATAAACTAAAATCATTTTTTCCCAAAGTGGCAAAACCTATCATAACTTAGTTGTCTATTAATAGTAAGAACGACCATCATTGACTACTATTCACTAAAGACACTTGATATCATCTTCTTCAATACAAGAAATAAGGCATATCAATTAGAGCATTCATACCATGACAACCATGAATAGGCCTAAAGACCCAAAAAATAATCACACGCGAAAATTCAAAAAATGGCCTCCCACATTCGAATTTTGTAAAACATGACATTTCAAAAAAAATCACCACATGTTTCATGCTAAACATATATGTATTAGTGCTTATTAGTACATATACCAACATTAGTACTTTTGGTACACGAGACATCAGATTAGGGTTAAATAAGATAACCCAAATTTTGTAAAAAAGTGAATTATTTAAAAAAAATTTAGTATATGGTGAGTTATATACATATAGTTGCACTGGTGCATACAATACAATGTGAACTACCTTATAGTTAGCATTTTTTTTCCAAGGAAAACCTTGTGGGGAAACCTTCAATCACTTCCCCACATTTTGTAGATGATACCTAGTGTAAACCCATCGACGTTGTTTATGGAGCTTGACACGATAAGGACATCAATTGAGGCATGCGATAGAGGCAACTAGCGTAGGGGATCAACCTTGAGACTTCTTGCATGAATCTCAAACATTTAAACCACTTGAGCTAGTCCAATAGGCTAAAATTTATGGTTGACAATTACCAAACCACGTTCAAAATTGTAAAACATTTTATTGTTAAAAAATTGCTATGTAGTGTGCCTTAAACAAATAACTACACAAGGGTATCTTTATACAAGGTGGACTGCTAAAGGGTTAAATAAAAAATCATATTTCAAAAATTAAATCTTGGTTTTTACAAATCATATAAACAAAGTGATGTGTACCATACCTCGCACATTGTAGTAGGTTTAAATATTTTTTTAAAAATGTTTTTTGATGCACCATGGACATATAATCATAGTGGTGCATCAGGATACTAGGGGTATTGCAGTAGGGTAAAATAAAAAATATTAATAAATCAATTTTTCATTTGTACTATCCACTAGTTCTTTCAACACCTTCACGCACTAGTGATATTTATCCCCCTACGAGTGCCCCATTGTCTCGAGATTTTGAATTTGTAGATTTCATCAACAATCTTCATCCATAGTGGATTTTATTTCATTTTATAATTTGTCAAGACCCCCAAATTGAATTTTTCACTTCTATGGAAACCATGCCTCTAGACTAGGTAAATTCTTTTCTATATGCCAATTTGTATTTACATAATTATAGTTTCAATTTTGCTTGTAAATGCACCATTTTTCCACTTTTTTTAAAACAAATGTTGTCGATGTAGGACTCTGTATTTTTATGCACCACACAACAATGTGTTTGCAGGTCACATTGGCAATGGAGCTCCATGGAATTCGATGCACATTAGATATTGAATATGATTAACATGCCAATGTGTTGAAATTTACCCCAAATGAAACTGTGGGTGGGTGGGTGGGTGGCAATGAAGAGTATAAAATAAAATCTCTTCCCATAATTGTTTCTAGTGGGTTTAGCTATCTAGGTATGCTGCTAATTTGTTTGAAAACAAGTTTATTTTAACTATTCAATGTTTAATGCAAAGTTTTGAACATCCTATATGGTTTTAAAAAAGAGGAAAATACTTGTAGACACATAGAGGAAGAGGTTATTGACAATACTGAAGCTTGCATATATTTTGATGGTGTTGCTCAAGGAGTGTCTTAGTCATTGGAGTTATAGATTCTATACATATATCAAATTCTCATTGGTTATGATTCCAAGGTAGGATTAAGTAGGGGTACCAAAAGTTATGCAGAACTAATGGTTTTAAAGTTGACTCTTATTTTAACTTTAGAGAAAGTTGCTCACCTAATTCAAGCATTTGAATATTATTCTCGAACAGTAATCAAATGGATGGATGGATGGTATGCATGTGAAAACCTTTTGTAGTATCCTATCTTTGAAGAGATTCTATCTATTAGATAGACCTTTTAATACATATATTTTCATCATATTTTCAAATAAATAATTGCACGAGAAAATAGTCTATCTAATAAAGGCATGGAGCTAGAACATATGAGATGGATGAGTCTCTAGTCACAATCACCTAGGTTTTATGAAGTTTTTGTTTTTGTCTAATACTTTTGTAACTCTTTGTTTATTCATGGTATTTATATATGAAAAATGTGTAATAATTTTGGACTTGATTTTCCATAATGAGAATATTTTTTGAAAAGGAAATATCTTCTCATAATGTCTAATGTCTGATATGTAATAGGACTATTNTTTTGTAACTCTTTGTTTATTCATGGTATTTATATATGAAAAATGTGTAATAATTTTGGACTTGATTTTCCATAATGAGAATATTTTTTGAAAAGGAAATATCTTCTCATAATGTCTAATGTCTGATATGTAATAGGACTATTTTTTTTTAGAGGAAGTAGGGGTATTTGGAATAAAACTCTAGAGAAGATACATGTTCTTTTTTTAATGTACAACTCTTTTCTACATTTTCAGATATGATGAAATTCATATGGTTTGTGGGCCACCGAGAGAACGCTACGTAGTTGGATACAATACTAATGGAAGCCAAACGGGGAAGTGGAACTCCACCTGGGGTCGAAAGGCTTCTTCACAACAGTACTCATGAACTTGGAGGATATGGATAGAGTCTTTGAGGGGGGGGCATATTTCCATGCCTCAGCAGGACTGTACATGCGGTCATGGAAGGAAAACTTCTTCCCAGAGAAAGAAACCTTCAAGAATGTACCCGTCACGCTGAGGATTTACTCTCTGCCACTAGAATATTAGCTACCATCCACCTTTGAAGCAATCGGGAACAAACTTGGTAAATATGTGAAGACATTGAAAGAAACCCTAAAAGGGAGATATACCTCCTATGCAAGGATCTACATAGAGATGGATGTTTCAGGGGCACTCCTAGAATCCATAAGCCTGGAATTCAAGGATGAGGAATGGATACAAAGCATCGACTACGAGAAGATCCATTTCATATGCAGAAGATGCCATGAACATGGAAACCTATTCAGAGAATTCCCTCTCAATAAAAAACAAGAAGAGGAAAATACCAAAATACAGCAGGATGAGGATGGGTTTATCAAGCCGAACCACAGAAACAGAGAAAACAAGAAACCAAGTAAAGATCCAATGGGAGGCAATCTAGAAGCCAGGACTCGAACATAATGGCATGACAAAACCAACAAAGGGGAAGAAGGAGGAAAGGAAAAGGAAAAAGCCAAAGAAGCTAAGGAACAAGCCACAAAGGAGAACACAAACAACCCAAGAAATAAGATGGAACAAGAGGGTAGTGCAAACCCTATGGACAGAGAAACCAGAGATGACAACACCCCCATGCAGGAGGAAGACAAAGATGTAGAAATGACACCCAGTGAGGTAGGTATGGAAGACCCCGATCTCAGAGATATTGTTGAAAGGGAAGGAATAGATCTCTCGAACATACTGGAGCAATGGAAAAGGTAGGGCGTAGACAACGTACCAATGGAGCAACTAGATCATATCCAATACCTATTCCTCCTAAGAGATGAAGAAAAATCCAAAGGGCTCAATCGCATGCACGGGGAGATAGGACACCTTGGAATTAAAACAGGTGAGGGACAACTCCATCTCTCACCCAAGCAGATGAGAAGGGAGAAAGGCAGGAAATCAAACAACATAGCCCTATAGGAACTAGGAGCTCTGTTGATAAACTCAGGTAAGATAAAAAATCTCTTTCCCAACTCCCCCCACATGTTTAAATGAAGATTATAACATGGAATATTAGAGGCCTAAAAAACCCACGAAAACAAAGAATCCTTAAAAAACAGACTGAGGAAGGAACAACCGGACCTTTGTTTCATCCAAGAGACAAAATGTACTATAGACAGAATGGAAACAAGCAGCAAAAAATAATGGAGCAAGTACAATACTTTGGTTGTCGAAGGACAACAGACGGCAGGCGATATTCTCACTTTGTGGAACCCACAAGTGATGAATATACTAGCAACTGAAGCCACCAGACACACTGTTGGCTACAAAAGTCACTCCTGGATTGCGGCAAGAGTAAGCCTGAGGCCCATCAATTTAAATGTCACGATTTGTTGATAAAGGGTGATGGATGAAAGTAAACTTGGAACAATATCGTTCTAACTCAGAAACTAGGCCGAGCATGCACAAGCAGATGAGGTCTTGATTCAATTTCAGGCAATAAGTTGTAATAAGGGCGAGTAGGAGGAATACTTCTGTAAGGAAATGCGAAGGGCTATTGTAGGCATCGGGCTTCCAATAGCCTGTAGAAGAAAACTTTGAACACAAGAACCTCTTATATTCAAAGAAAAAAACACTAAAAGAACATAACAGCGCTATAATAAATCCTTTATCATAACACAATCACGATGATTCATGTGAATCATTCATTCATGAACTCTTTCGGTATGAGATCGAAACACGATGGAAAAGAGAGGTGCCTTACATTAAACAAGGAAATTTCATATACATATACATAGCCAAGAAAACCAGTACTTCATTAAAACATTACAGTTGGGAGCTCTTCTCTACCATCCATCCTTTACAAAATTGGCAAAATTGCCTACATATACCCAAAGCCAATAACATCAGCAAAACTAAGACTTATCATTAAAAATATTACGTCTGCATGTTTACTAGTAGATTGCACCTGCAGTCTCTGGATGGTCATGAGCTTATGTTAGACGCAATCGGACTCTTGGCACCCCGCAAAAGAATTGACCTATCTCGGGTCCTTTTCTGGGCTTTTAATTTATGGTGGAGACGATGTCTAACCACCACCAACCACCTCAATAATTGCTTCCTTGGGATTGGGAACAACCCCAGTCAACTTTGCACTCGGACAACGTGGCAACCTCTCTTTGGTGTTGCTCCTTTGTTGGATTGCTACAAGGAGTCCCAGTAGGCAGACGTGGACGAGACCCTAGCGAGGAGGATGAGGTGGTGTTGTGACACCAGATGAGGAATGCCATGGGGTGTGAATAGAACACGGGAAAACTGGCATGGAGGGCAGGGTACAGGTGGGTGAGAGAGGTAAAGCGGAGGAGGAGTAGGGACGACCATACAGGTGGAGGATGAGAAGGACAAAAGGGAAGAGGAATATGATATGGGGGAAGTGGCAACCCAGGAAAAAATGCGAGAAGGAACACCTAGCAGGAGGTGACAGGTGGGAGCGAGGAAAGGGGAAAGAGATGGGCTAGGATGGCGCTGAGTGGAAGACACATGGCGGAAGGTGGACGAGGAGTAGGGACGACCATACAGGTGGAGGATGAGAAGGACAAAAGGNGGGTATGGAATGGAACCCTGGCCGTAGATCTGGGCGCGTAGATCCTGGCCGCTCAGATATGCCTGCATCTTAGCTTCATGCGCCGAGATTCGTCCCTGATGGACGGCTGAGACTGCTCCATGATTAACAAACCAGATTCTTTCGGGAATTCGCCCATCGAGAGTTTTTGCTCCTTTGCTCTCGAAGTCCTGGTAACCGAAACATGATGAAGCTTGATCGTTTGCCACCTGTGTCTGTTGAAATGGGCGGCCCCGATCACTTCTACGATATAGGTGATGTCCTCGGCGCTAATACTCGTGCAACTTCGCTAATCGCAAATTCCCGTTGATCGTCGATCTGCTTCCTTGACAAATCATGGTCGTTGAAAACAGATCTTTGCCCGCTCGCTTGACTTTGAACCCAGAATGAGATTTTCTGATATATGCGCTTGGGCACTTCTAGCATAGGTCGCGAATAATCTCCCTTTAGTGGGTTTTTAGCCCGCTTCTTCGCCTTTTGCGCCATGGGCTTGACTTAGGAGAGAAAACGACCCATACCAGAATTTGTGCTAACACACACACTTTCAGTTAACATGCAAATCATAGGTAACACGGAGGTGATTCTATGCACTAATGTGCATGGTCCCCAAATGTTGGAAGAAAAGAGAAGAATGCTCCTAGACCTAGAAAACCTAAAATCTCGTTCTAGCAACCCCTACTGGATCATGGCAGGGGACTTCAACATTATCACGACGCTTGCGGAAAAAAAAGGAGGCACCGGGAGACTGGATAGAGATGCGGAAGACTTTTCAACCTTCATAGACACAATGGACATGGTGGACATCAAAACCAGTAATGGCCAGTTCACTTGCAACAACAAATGGATAAAGCAACATTAGATAGCGACGAGGCTAGACAGATTCTTGGTGTCAAAGTCCCTCATTCTATAGGGTTTAACTTTAGACTATAGCATCCTTCCATGGGGGGGTTCAAACCACTAGCCAGTCCAATTGGAAGCAAACTTCCAAACCACACCGAGGAATAGACCTTTCAGATTCGAGAAATTTTGGATCGAACATCCCACCTTCAAGGAAAACATCAGTCAATGGTGGTGAGCTCAACAACCGGAGCAAGGGACAAGGATGTTCAATCTGTATAAGAAACTCAGGTACATCAAACATAAACTCAAGGAGTGGAACAAGGAAACCTTTGGAAACATAAACAAAGAAAAAAAAATATTGAAGACAGAATGAGGAAACTTCAGAAAATTTGCATAGATGTGGGCTATACAGAGGATAGGAAAAAGGAAGAGACCCAAATGACTCGGGAATGGGAAAAAAGATGTAAGCAAGAAGAGACTCTATGGTGCCAAAAATCTAGAATTGGGTGGCTAAAGGAAGGAGAGTGGAATACAAAAAATTTTCATAAAACAACCATTGCCAGAAGAACCCACAACAAAATCCTGAAAATTCGAGATCAGGATGCGATAGAGAGAGAGTCCCATAAGGATATTGAAAACATATTGGTAAACCACTTCCAGGGGATAGCCCAGGAACCCAACCAAGACCGAATGAAGGCCATACAAAGGATAACTCAGCACATCCCCAAGCTAGTTACCGAGGAACAAAATATCAACCTAAACAAACTCATCGCTAAGGAGGAAATTGACCAAGTGGTCCAAGAGATGCCTAATGGAAAGACCCCAGACCCAGATGGATTCATGGTGGAATTCTTCAAATCCTATTGGGAAGTGGTCAAACATGACGTTTATGGGGTGGTGGAAGACTCCAGATGCTCGACCTCCATTCTGAAAGCACTAAATGCCACAATGATTACTTTAATCCCCAAAGAAAATGGAGCAAGGACCCCATACCGCTACAAACCCATAGCTTTATGCAATGTGGTCTACAAGATAATCTCCAAAGTCATAGCCAATAGACTGAAACCTCTCTTACCCACACTGATTTCATTAGAACAGGTAGGTTTTGTAGAAGGATGACAAATTGTGGACAACATTATCCATGCCCATGCGCTGATACACACACTGAAACTCCAGAGGAGAGGGGGGATGATAATCCAACTTGACTTAGCAAAGGCTTATGAAAAAATTAGCTGGCACTATATGGTCAAGACTCTAGAAGCTTTTGGCTTTAGGCAACACTGGATCAACTGGATTGTCAGCCTAGTCTCAACAACAAGTTACTCACTTCTAATCAATGGAGCCCCAACCAAACCCTTCTAGCCTTCAAGAGGCATCAGACAAGGAGACCCGCTATCTCCCTTCCTGTTCATTTTGATGATGGAAGGACTCAGTGGAAGCATAAAAAACACAACTACATCAGGGGAAACAGCAGGCATCAAACCTTTCGAAAACTGCCCTACCTCCACGCACCAACAGTTCGTTGATGACACCTTACTCTATGGCACACCCACGGTCAAGGAAGTGAAAGCCTATAAAATAATCTTAGAAGAGTTTGGGGAAGCCTCAGGTGCGGAGATCAATCACTCTAAATCCATGATCTACTTCTTCAATACCAAGCCTGCAATTTAAAGAAACCTGGCAAATATTTTGGGGTTTGAATGCAAAACGCTCCCAACGAAATACTTGGGAATCCCCCTGACGGACAAAGCATGAAAAATGGCAACATGGGAAGGAGTGATCAAAAAACTACAGGGGAGGGTGAAAAATTGGACTTACAGATCCCTCAACCTAGCGGGGAGACTTATTCTGACTAAAGTGGTTCTGCAAGCAATTTTGAACTATATGATGTCAGTGTTCCTCGCTCCCAAACGAATACTCCAAAAAAAAAGAGCCATCTAAAGGGAATTCCTATGGAGAGGAGCGGAAAGTAAGAAAAAATGGGCCCTTGTGGCCTGAGAAAAGGTTTGCAAACCCAAGTGCAAAGGAGGCCTAGGGTTACAAGACCCACAGGGAACCAACGAAGCCTACGGGGCGAAACTCTAGTGGAGATGGGTCAAAGAAAATGCAACACCGCGGACAACCCTTTGGAAGGCCAAGTATGTCCCGAACATCAACGACTATGATCAAATTCTATTTTTGGACACCAGAGAGGGATCATCCATCTGGAACCTAACCTGGTGCAACAAAACCTGAATCTAGAAACACAATTTTTGGGAAGTGAGGAATGGTAAAACAACCAGATTCTGGGAGTACCCATGGCAACAGGAACCCAGAATGGAAAATCTGGATAGGGAGGAACTCAAACAGGAGATGATAGCACAAGGAAAAATCAAAGTCCATGACTACTGAAAACAAGAAAATGACCGCGACAGATGGAGGATCTGGGACAAACTCAATCCACAAAATAGAGATCGGATCGCAACAATAGCGAAAGAGGTGGAGGAGGAATTGGGGGAAAGGAAAATTGTAGTCTCAGAAGAAGAGGACCAACTAAGATGGGGCAGGAAAAATGGTGGAGAATTCAACTTAAAAGAAGCTAGGAATTACATCACGGCCCAGGACCAAGAAGATTTGATGCAACAGTGGGAAAGGTATGGGACAACCCCCAATGGCCAAAAATCAAAATATTCAAGTGGTTAGTACTTCACAACCGAATTCTAACTTGGGAAAAGCTCAGGAAAAGGGGTTTCATAGGCTCATCACGATGCCACCTCTGTAAAGCAAAGGAAGAAACAACAAATCACCTCCTCAATGAATGTAATTATACAATAAAGATCTGGGATTGGACGAAAAGCATCTTTCTCCAGTCCAATAGAACCCGAGGTAACATCAACGCAACATCAATAACTGGAATGAAAGTTATAGCAAAAATGAAATGGTGAACCTCTACTGGAATCTCATGCCAGGGATGATCATATGGGCAATATGGAAAGAAAGGAACCGACACGTCTTTAGGAACGAAAGCCTTCCGGAACGGAAACTCAAGGAAGCAATAATCTCTCAAATATGAGAATCGGTGCAGAGCCACAACTGCCAGACTGGAAAAGCACAATCCACGGGCCAGGACTCCCGCATCCTGGAAGTTTTTCACCTAAAAGATGGATGCAACAACACACGGGTAGGATGGCCACCGCAACTCCAATCAGGAGAGCGCAACTGGACACCACCTTCGATAGGGTTCCTCAAGTTAAATTTTGACGGGGTGGCAAAAGGAAACCCAAGAATGACAGGGATGGGAGGGGTGATTAGAGATAGTGGTGGAAACATAATCCGGCTATACGCTGGGAGTATGGGAAACTCAACCAACAACGCAGCGGAATTTAGAGCCCTGGAGCTTAGTCTCGAAATTCTAAGCCGCAAAAGGATGACCAACACTATAGTGGAAGGTGACTCCACCTTGGTCATCAACATGGTGAAGAAACTCCAAAATGGCACCAGAGTGGGCAAATTACAGAGACACTGGCTCTTGACACACTCCCTACAAAAAATCTAGGAGCATATGCAAATGATTAATACAATGGAGTTGCGTTGGGTACGCAGGTCATCAAATGGCCTGGCAGACAGAATTGCTAACGAGGGGGTTAACAAGGAAGGACCGGAACTAGATACTACACATCACAACATCCTGGAAGGACAATTCAGAATGGAATGCATCCAACTGGCGACAAAAGATTGTGACAACAACTTTCGGAAGGAAGGTCACATCGAGGAGGACATCGAAAGGCCAAGGGGACGACACGAAAGACCCAGGCAGGAAATGACTACCCAACACTCGACCACCAATCACAATGCATGATCAGATTATGCAACATGCGAGGGTACAACAACAAGGTCGTGTCGACAATAATATTTGTGGGGAAAGACTGTGGGAAAGTATCGACAGCAAACAACAGGGAGCGAATGATGTAAGGCAAGAGGGACTGACACAAACCAATATCGATCCACCACGCCAAAGACCAGGTATGGGGAGATTCTTAGTAGGATATCAAGCAAGCAGGGGCAAGGGGCTATATAGGGATAACAATTGAGTAATCATGAACATATGTATCGTGATGAGGAAAAAGGACGAGAAGGTTCACCTCTATGGGTAGACCATGCCTAGAAGGACGAGCCCACAGCAGGGAAATCTCAATAAGAGAAGAAACAACAGGAATAGTTGTAAATGGAAGAGCGCAATAGCAGGAGACACTATTGACACAAGGGCAGGAAATAGGCTGAGAATCCAGCAAAGGAGCTTCCATAGGCCAGATAGGATGGTGTGAATGAAGAGAACGCACAACAAAAGGAACCCCTTGGGGAAGGAAACTTAGAACAATCCCCGGAGGGTGTCCAGGATGGAGCAGGTGACCAAAGACACGGAGGGTAACTTTCACACCCTGGTTGCACCGAAAGGAAAGGCGACCATTAACCGTCTGGAAAAGGAAATCCAAAGAAATCGCAAGTGGAAAACATGGGATGCCCTGACTCAAGAAATGGACTGGGTAACTGACCCGGGAGCCACGCAACCCAGGGAAACCCTTTACCACAAAACGATGGAGATGGTGTGGCAAACAAAGATGTTGATTGGGAAAGTGAGCTCGGAAAGGGAGGATGCCAGACGGGAGAACAACAAAGAACACACAAAATTGTTGACCGAAATCCTGAGACGCCTCACTAGTTTGGAAACCATTACCAAACTGCTAACTGAGGTAGAAAAGAACCAACAAGCCAAGATTGAGCGGTTGGCTGCTCAATTCCACCTCTATCTGCGCTACATCCATAACATGGATATCACAATAGCCGACGGGAACGGAGCGTCAACACACATAAAAAAGACTCGCACAGTCTCCCAAAAGGAGGAGAACAAGTGCCAAGCTAATGAAGGAAATAAGCATATCATCATCCTAGACTAGTGTCTGGTTACTCGATTGGCAAGTCAGTCGGGTCAGTCCCGCGTCTGTTTATTTTCTGTTTCTCTTTTTCATGTCTATAGTGATTATCTTGTCAAAAACTAGATATGGTAGGACTGCATTGGTTTCCCACAGTGGCAGTCCAGTCATACCCCTTTCTTTTTTCGGAAAGTGCAACTTGGGAACCTTTGGCCTGGTTTTCTTTTTGGCAGACAAGGAGTTCCCCTTTTTTGTACTATAACCCTCTTTTAGTAATACAAGATCTTAAACTCACTTTTAACCAAAAATAAAAAAATAAAAAAATTCAACCCTTCTATGAAGGGCAATGAAGACTTCAATTTTGATATCTATCCTCAACCCGCAAGAGCTCATGGTTATGGCAACTAGTGTTAAACGATGTAACTTCCTGCCCTCTGTTCCCCTCTCTGTGATCACCATCTCCAGCCGCTGGATATGGATTCGACTCCGCCATGAAGGAGGAGGTGTAGGTAGATTTAACAACATACCTAATTTCTCTCTCGCAGAATGCGAAGGCATGTGATATTGGGATCGTTCCTTGGTTAGAAGTTTCCCTCCTTTCTCTTATTGTTGAGTCGAGTCGGGAGGAATAACAAATTTTAACCCTCGTGATAGGCCAATAAACAAAGATTGAAGAATAAGAAAGTATACTTAGACTTTGTCTTTTTAAAATATTTGAAGATAGTTGAAATGCCACAATCATCAAAGATCGTGCAAATCTTGCGAGAAAGAAATTCTAAGCAAAGGCGTCAGGTCGGAGCAGGTCGGAGCAGTCGAAGTCGAACGTCTAGAAAGAGGAAAAAGATTTGGCATTCATGGTGCATTTCGTCAACACCCATGGGCACGGGATATCTTGCTTTAATTATTTAGTTGCTAACACGTTATGAGTGGAAACATGTGAATGCGAACGGAGAATAGGGTACAGTATCCAGCGACCTAAAATATTATATTTTCTTCACATCGATGGAAAATATGGACCCGTTTGTTTGGGCGTAAGCTAATGGGCAAACCGAAC
>SNQJ01S0004192.1:124212-135431 GCA_010110895.2 Picea sitchensis | reverse complement strand
CTCCCATATTTCGGGTATTATCTTTTAGTTGCTTATTTGTATTCCGGCTAAGATCCTTTTGTCTTTTGATCTAGCCGAGTGTTGTTATTTTATTCAGCCGCAGTTACTTATTTTCCGGCTAAGATCCTTTGTATGTTGATCTAGTTGAGTATTGTCAGTTATTCAGCCGCATTCGACCATTTTGTCATCCACAGAGATATCATAATACAAACTTGCAGTCCTTTGTCGTGTTTATTATTTGTATGATCATTTATATGTTGTAAACCTTTGATCCTACACACACATTAGTAGTGTTTCCCAAAATAGCCAAGTCAAGAACATTACACTCTTAATTCAGAAAGCTCGAGAAGAGAGTCAGGGAGGAACCATATAGACCACCCACCGAGAGAAGCGCAGGAAAAATGCGAGAGGCATCGAAATTTAATTAGCTTTATGAGGTGCCACCTTCCATAATCCGCCATGATGTCGACACAGACCCTGTGATAATTCATATACAAGGGGAAAGGATAGAGGCGTTGAAACAAGGATTTAGAGAGTACCTTTTCTGGCTGATAACCGTCATGCCAAACTCTTTTGAAGGGTGGCGAAGAACATGAATTGATGCCTGCTGAGCTCACCTTCCTCATCTGACCAATTCCTTTTGGACCCTCATTCGATGCACCTAAATCCTCATCCTTGAGATGCACGAGAGCACCTGTGTGAGGAGTACCACCTCCCTTCCTCATGATGGAATGATTGTACTTCCCACAGGATGTGCAATCTATCGTCTGCGTTTAAATACCATGTCCTTGTGTCCCAAACCTTGCGCATGAGAGCATGTGATGTGATGGCTTGCCAAGCATTGCCCCCCATACAACGTGGGCCCCAGGTTGTTGAGTGAGGCTTAAATTCATGGAAAATGGGTTGAGAAATCACATCCATTGACCTCCAAGTGACCTAGGGCCTTGCCAATGGCCTTATTTGCCATTTTATTTGCTTCTTCATTATTGATTCAGAAGATGTAGAAATAATTGATGAGAAGGAGAATTTGTGCAATTAGGTTTCTTAAGCTTGTGTTATGAGGAGAAGAGCCTTATATCATTGTCCGTATTATTGTCTTCAAATTTTCCACTGCATTCAGAGTTTGTATGTGCCTTTATTTTTCCAAGTGTATCCCTTGAAGGAGGGCATAATCCTCTGCTTTATTGTTTTTATGCTTTATTGTTTCTATGCTTTATTGTTTGTTTCCAAAACTCATTTATTATAAAAAAAATTGAAATAATGAATTTTTAATCTATGTCTATGAGTATTTATTATAAAAAAAATAAAAATTACTCTTTAATCTATTGGCTTAAGGGTGAATTTAAATCTATTGACTTAAGGGTAAATTTAAATGTTTTATATTCAATATATAAAGTTATTTTATGTTCATGAAGGAAGTCAAATATTTTTGGTATCTTGGTATGTTGGATTGTAACATGAATCTAAATTACCATAAAGGAAAAACAAGAAATTGTAGCATGAATCTAAATTACCACAAAAGAAAAACAGGAAACTGATAGTAAAACATATATGCTACATGTAAAAAAACATTTCATGTATGAAAATATATTTGCATGTTTTTATAGAAAAATGAATATTTGTCTATTTTACTAATTGAGTATTATTCTTTTGTGCATGTTTCAAATGTTGTTTTGATTTTAATACGATATAATCCTTTTTTCTCAAGCTTTCATTACATTGTTTTCATATTTTTACTTTATATTTATGAAATTTTGATTTCATATTTTTGTCTTTGCTTTTTTGAAAATTTATAGATTGTTTGTATGGGTTCTTTACATTCTTAGAATAAAAGAACTCGATTTCTTTATGCTTTTTACTTTTGTATGCTTCCGCTGGATTCTATTAAAAATTTGGGAAAAAATTTGACAATGTTTTCAAAATTTTTGCGTTCTTCTTATTATTCTTTATATTTATATATATATATATATAATTTATCATTTTGTTTGTTTAATTTTGCTAATATTATTTTTCTTGTTTTATCTTGCTTATAATAATGAAATGATAACTTATACTTTTAACGTAATAACATATATTGGTCAGTTATAAAATAACAATGAAATAGTGATCTTTATTATTGTTGAGTGGTTTTTTAATTAATTAAAAAACTTAATTACTATGTAGGTGGAAAATATATTCACATGTAGATATGTTTTTTTATTTAACCTTTTACTTGTTTTATTTGGTTAACTAATGAACACTATGTGTCTTTGTTTGTTTTTCATGCAGAAAAAGCAATCTCACTGCTATTCTATTAAGAATCAAGTGAAACTTTAAAAAATACATAGTATGTTTGCATTGCTTTTTGTCCCTATATTCTTCAAAACAGACTTAGAAAAAATCCATATGTTCTTAAATACAATCTTCGTCACAATAATAAACTAGTACAGTCAGATTTTTTGCCTTCTAGTCCATTATGTACATTAGTACCATCAAAGCATAGTCAAAGCCTAAATACTATGACCAAAAGTACAGAATGAAACTTAAAACTTAGGGAAACTAAAACATAGGGAGTTTGTTTACGTGAGCTAATGCTCCTTCGACCAACTCCTCAATAAAAAACCACCCAGGAGTGCAATTCAAGGCTTGTTTGGAGAGTTGGCCAACAACAATGTTGAAGTTTCTATGAACATGCATGAAGCTGATACTTTCAAATTTGTCTTGCATATTTTTGATCCTCTCTTTCCACGGACTAAGATATAAGCAATTCAGTTTTGTTTCACCTTTTATCCAATCAATACTGGATTTGGAGTCACCAACAACCATCAAATTACTCAAAGAAAGCATTGAAGACATATGTAACAGTCCCCATAATCCTTGGATCTCAGCTTTCATATTACTCCCTTCTCCTCCAGCGAAATATTCTTGGTATATGTGGTCACTACTCAATTTAAGACATATTCCAATACCACACCTATTTTTTGTAGCTGCACCATCAGAGAATCCAATTGGCGAGTCATCAAAATAAACTGGACTAAGCATATAATCCAGACTACCTGGTTTTGTCTCATCGTGAAATTCTTGGATAGAAAGAAGTTTTTTTTTTCCTATGGATGAATCTTGTCTAGCCCAATTCTCGAATAACCTCTTATTTCGGTATTTCCAAATACCCCCAATAACCATGAATGAAATATGTATTAACTTTGGATATTTAATGAACCATTTAAGGAGATTATCTTCCAATCCCTTTTCTCCCCACTCATCATGAATCATCAATTGTGAAAGGACATCTTTCCAAATTAATTTAGAAACAACACAATGAGTAAAAAGATGATCAGTTGAGTCTTCTCCATTGAGACATAAGCTTCATACTGAAGGCTCGATGCCTCCTCTACGTTTATAATTGACTCCAGTAAGAATATTGTCCATCAGACATAACCATATAAAACATATGATCTTACTCAGAACATTAACAAGCCAAATGGCTTTGTACCACCATTGGTTTTCACCCTTTAAGTTAGAGTATAAAATGGACTAGTAAGCCTACTTAACAGTGACAATGCCCAAATCCTGGTTCCATGACCATACTAGTTTGTCACAAGAGTCCTTTAAATAGATGTCATTAGTTCGAATAGAAAGGATAAAATTGTCCCATTCCAGAGCTAGCTCGCCTGAAAGGTTGAGTTGTTTAGAGTCTATCCAAACTGTTGAGGATGCTGAATTATTTGGAAGAACAGCTTGGGCTAATGAAAAAATATTCAAATTTTAAAGATGGGAAATAATGGGAAGTGAAAGAAAACACTGATCATTCCCTCCAACAAAGGAATCCATACCTAGAGAGATTTTTTTACCGCAACCCACAGTCCAGGTCGTCCACCACAAAATAATTGGCATAGTTTTCAGAAGATTCCTCCAGATAATCGAGGCAACAGTTTGTTTGAAATCATTCCTTTTGATCCAAGATGGCACATCTATACCTTTCAAGTATTTTTTCCTCAGCACTTTACTCCACAGACCATCGTGAAAGAGCCCCCTCCAACATGATTTTGTGGCCAAGGAAAGAGAAAACCACTTTAAATTCTGTAAACCCCAACCTCCACTCTCCTTTGCACAATCTTATGCCATTTGGATAAGTGAAAACCGGTTGTTTTCCTAGCACCCCTCTAGATAAAAATTGTAATTAATTGTTGTATTTTATGCATAATGGTCGCAGGGATCTTGACCAAACTGAGCCAATATATCTCACATTGATAGTGTGATAGTGGTTCCATCATTATACTTCTGCGTCAGGGCGGCTGGATGGGGCAAGGACATGTGGTTGTAGCCACCTTCTAGTTGTAGTCGGAGAACATAGGGGGTTGTAGCCTCCTTCTAGTTATAGCCAGAGAATTGGGGAGTTGGAGATTCCCTCAGGTTGTAGCCTGAGAAACTAGGGGGTTGGACTCTCCTTCTAGTTGTAGCTGGAAAACAAAGGAAGTTGGTGCTTACAATGAATGTAATTCTTAAAAACATGTAAGAAAACACATTATGTGGTTTTCTCATGCTTTGGGTTTCCACATAAAACACTGGTGTACTGTGTATGTGTGTGATTGCTCATTTGTTCATTGTTTATTTACTCTGCAAATATTGGATGATAATGCTGCATTGATATAACACTTGCATTTTATGGTGAAAAATGATTAAATTTCTCTATTATTGATTCACCCCCCCTCTCAGTAATCCAACAATGACCTGTTGTTGAGACTTGGAACATTAGTGTCTATAATTCGGTGGAACATCCTTGGTATGAATCGAGTTGGTGAATGTTTTTTATTAAGATAAGTGCTCTCTGTCATGTGTTTCTCTACTTATATATTTATTTTTGTTGTGTATTAATTATTGTCTCTGAGATTCATATGTTATAATATGCATGCTTGCTATTTATTATTGTGCATGGCATTACATTCATTTCTTTTATGTTGTAGCATGAATCTTGATTATTGCATGTGATGTTATCATGCTTTTTTCATGCTTCTTTATTAATTAATTTCTATCAGAATTCAAAATCAGTTTAGAAGTGAGTTTTGGAGTAGTGTACCCAACCTATGGGTGGTTGGGTACATTACACTCATTATTGAATATCATGAAGATTCGTATTCCAATTTTTAGAGCATGACACCACAAGAGAGAGAAGACACTGATAAGAGCCCAAGCGTGATTGTTTTAGATGATGTAGATCCACTACAGCTTTGGGATCAAATTCTGGACATAAGCGAGAACAATTCAACACTATGATTCAATTTGAGTTTTTGTAACACATGTGATAGGGAGAATTTTTCACTTTTTCAAATTTATGAAAATGTTAATGGTCTAAATCAAGGTTTAAATGGATAAATTTGCTTGCAATGAATTGTACTACTTTGGAAATTTGTATGTGTAGTACATAAATCATGCACGACGTTGTAGATTGTGAGTCAGAAACATAGAGTGTGGTATTGAAGTTTTGTTGTGTTCATTCACTAATAGATGTATGTAGCATCGATCGAAGCCACTAGAAATTGGATGCATTAACAACAAGAATCATGCTTTAGATTGGCATTAATCGTGAACTTTATACATATGGTGTGGAATGTTTGGTAGAAAAATACATATACAGAATATTACCATGGATAAACGTGTTTGCTTTATGTACTTTGTCTTTAATGAGATGACATTTAATGAGATGACATTTTATTAAGTTTTAGTTGGTTACATATATATTAGAAGTGAAAATTTTATATAATATTAAAAATATATATTATGTTAAATTTTTAATATTGTAATATTTTTCTAAATTTATGTTGAATACTATATAAATTTTAATATGAATATCATTTTTAATAAAATGTGAAGACTTAAAAATAATTATATTTACATTTATTTTAATTACAAATCACATTATAAATAAAAATAATCAAATTTATTCTTTTTAAAATAATAAAATTATAATATAATTGCATCCAATTTGTAATCCAATGTTTATAAAATGTGAAAAGTAGGTGAAAATAAATTAAAATGGTTAGAATTAATGTGTTTTTAATCACAGATTGATTTTTAATGGACATGATTTCATATGCTAATTCTTTTTCGTCACAATAAATGAAAGGTTTTGATTTCAAGCATTAACTTTCTTGCATGAAAAAACATGTTCGTTCGTCATTAAAAAGGGTGATTAAAGTGATTAGCATAATAATGGAGGTTGTTGTTATTAATGTCCACTTTAGGTTTAGGTTTTTACCGTGCTTAGGTTTTTTTTTACACTCAAGTGGGGTGTGATTGGCCCACTTTAAGTTTGGGTTTTTATTGTGCTTAGGTTTTTTACTATGCTTGAGTGGAGCGTCGTCGGCTTCCCCTTATTTACCAAGTGTTCATGGGGTGTGGGTGTGTGGAGCCCCAATATTCATGGGTGTGTGCAGTGCAATTTTTCATGGGTGAGTGGGATGTCGTCTACTTCCCCTTCTCTACCAAGTTTTCATGGAGTGTGTGGAGCATCATCTCCTTACTAGGTAACATTTCATATATGTTGACCAACATGTGGTAACATTTTAGAAGACGTTTAGGTAACACAATACATCTCTCAGGTATTGGAAAATATGGAGCCACGACATTTGTTTTAAGCGATAAGACAACATATATTCTTTGGCTCCCATCCTCTATATAGTGAGTCAATGAGGCATTTGGATCTCTACTATGCATGAGATGTGGTTGTTCCTTCTCTAATATGAAGCATGGTATGAATCTTGGCCAAGAATACAGGAGGCATCATGGAGTAGAAGCTATGTCATGGAGAAATAGGTAATTTTGCAATGTCTGCTCTAGCGAATGTTTTTGAGCTTCGATCTATATTCTTTACATGGCTAATGTTTCTCTTCATTGACCTAAAGCATGTTTTAGTCCAATCTTATGCAATTAATGGTACAAAATATCCCAGATCTAGGGTTAGGGTTTAGATAGATTTAGGATTTTATTTGCAATTGAGGCCATCAGGAAACTTCACGGGATGGAGCATTCAGGAGAATATTGATGATGTGAATGCGTTAGAGAGTAGAAATGCATGCACGTTCCAAAAATCAATGATAAGAATGATTCTAACACCAACAATTTTCTTTTGTCTATAATTGTTTTGTAGAAGATCGATACCTCTTGCAAGTCAGAACTGTCGGCCCTATCTTCATGTGTTGATTGCAAAACCCAAAAAAAGAAATGTAGATAGAAATTCCTTCTTATGCCATATTTCTAATAGAACAATGCCAAGAAGTTCATGTTGGTTCATAGTCTTTGAAAGAAACAATGTCATCAAATTAGTATAGGCTCAATTGATTTAATGTGCAGTCTTACTATTTAGGAATTTACTTTCATAAGAGGTTCAATTTATTTATGCACTCTTCCTATTTAGGGATTTGGGTTTTGCTTTCATTATTGCAATAATGAATAGTTGAAATGCTAAAATATAAGAGAAAAAATTTAGTATCTCTAATGGATAGTATGTTTCTCAAGTTCGGGATATGAATTGAGTGTTGTTGGCACACAATTTTATCAAATGTATAGCAATATTTATGATAATGTTCATCAATGTTTACGATAAATAGTTGAGTTAACCAATTACCATGTTAATCTCAAGATTAGAAGTGATTGATCAACTATATATATGTGATAGTAATAACTATCCATCTTGTAGATTAATTAAAACTATATGTCATGGTTTGAGGGTTTGATAATTTGTTAGGATGTTACATGATCTCTCGACTCAGCAGAGAGGTGAAGCAGTGGGCATCATGGTGTACGAAGCAATATCAAGGCTTCAAGATCTCTTCCATGTTTGTTTAAGAGAAATCAATTACATGCACAAAAAAGTCGCAGAGTTGGAATCACAATTGACTTCCACATAAACAATGCTCGTTGGACTTAGTCTCAATATGATAATCTTTTAACCCTCATTACCGCAAGAGAGAGAGAAGACATTGATAAGAGCACAATCCCAACTGTTGTAGATGATGTATATCCCAATGGGATCAAACTCCGGACATAAGCGAAAACAATTCAACACTATGATTCGATTTGAGTATTTGTAAAACATGTGATAGGGAGAATTTCTTCACTTGTTTTAAATTTATGAAAATGTTACTTGTCCAAATCAAGGTTTAAATCGATAAATTTGTTAGAAATGAATGGTACTACTTTGGAAACTTGTATGGGAAATACATAAATACTGCATGACATTGTAGATTGTGGGTCAAAAACTAGTATGCATTGAAGCTTTGTTATTTTCATTCACTAATAGATGTAGGTAGCATCGATCTAAGCCACTAGCAATTGGGTGCATTCAAAACATAATACTGCTCTAGATTGGCATTAATCGTGAACTTTATAAATATATGGTGTGGAATGTTCGGTAGAAATATATATATAAGGACTATGACTTGGAATATATATATACACTTTATTTTTTTGAATTTGAATTTAAGGAAAAAACACATGTTTTTAGTAATTAAATCCATTCATGATATTAAATATAATATTATTTATATATTTAGTATACTTAAAAAAAATTAAAACTTAATATTTAAATACTACATTTTTATAAATAATATTTAATATATGAAAAAGAAAATGTAAATAGAAAAGGTTTATAATTAAAGATGCAATTATCTCAATGTTCCCTTTATTGGAATTCATGGTTTAATGAGTTTTTTAATAACGAATTTCAATTTTATGATCTAAAATGAAAGATGTGGCATATTCTTTGTCTTACACTCAAATCAATGAATGAGATTTAATGTTCCTAACTTGCTTTCATTTATGAATATATTTGTTTTCTTGTTTACTTTTTCGCATTTATAAAAAACTATTGCCCTACCCATTGATTACCACGTTTAATAATTAATATGTATAGAAAACATCATTGCCACGTTCCAGTAATTAGCAGGGATTAATTATATGGATAGCGGTGACCAAGTTTTTATGGATGTGAAGCGTTTCCATGTTTGGCATTCCTTTCAGTAAATGCAGTTGTGGTTAAGCTGGATGCATGTTGGATGCCAGGTTCAATCTTCATCGAAACGATTAACAATATATGAGCATTTCAATCATTTATCCTCAAGAGGGTTCTCTATCGTAGGATTCTATCAATTAACAGTAAGTGTTTCAATTAACAGGCAGGGTAAACAGTCTACGTTTAAAATCTTCATGCTTGGCGATAATACCTGGCCTTTGGCATTTTGGTAGCCTTTTTATTATGGAACACTCTAGCCTTTTTATTATGGACACGATTTTCCTTTATAAAATCCTAACCCTCGGCAATGCAGGTTCGGTTCTGTTCCGATCCGAGGTTTCCACAAATGACGAAATAGAAGTTTCGATGGATTTCAATAAGCAGAGAGTATGTGTCTAAGCTAAGGATAATTCTGTTTTGTTTCTCATGTTTTCAACATGGTGATCAGTTCTCTATCCCATTAATTGCAGGCTTCAATTCCAGTTCCATTTTACTATTATTTTGTCTTAGATATTCTCTCTAAAGCTCTAGAAACCCTAATCATTTTATTTCAGCAATTTCCCCTAATTTCTTCAGCCTCGCAATGAGGGTTTGTTTCTTTTCCGATCTCAGCTTCCTATATCAATGATAATACAATTTCTATGGATTTTCATCAGTAGAGGAGGTATCTTCCCTACACCTAAAACCTTCCTTCCTTCAAAAAAAATCATATCTCTCGTCCAATTCGTGTCAAAAGACACTGAGGTTGTTCTACCTTTCATTCCAACTACTACAGCCAAATTGTGCCTAAGCTATTAAACTGATCAAACTGGAAATTAGATTCCAGGTATGTATGGATCTCTTAGTATTATCCCTGCAGGATCATTTATTAACATATTGCATTATTAATGATTTAATTGGGCGGGGCTTTCAGGTATTGGATGGGCGGCATCCCAGAATGTCATTATTAATTATCTTAGGTTCTAATGATGGTTGAACCAAATAACGTCTGACTTTTTTTGTACTGATGCAATATCCAGATCCCCAATGGAATCGGCTTTGGCCTCAGAGCTTCTCAATTGATTCTGTACTTGATTTATAGAAAGGGAAAGCCTAAGGGAGAAGTAACTCAAAACCTCTTACACACGGATATGAATTCTTATCAGAAAATTGATCTCTCGCAAAATGAATTAATAAAATATTGGGTCTGTCTCAATGTATTCATTTAGTAACAAATTTGTTATAGTGTAATGTCAGTTGGGTTATGGTTTACTTGTAAATCGATGACAGACTAATTTTCAATACATTCATGTAATGTCAAAAGATTATATAAACAAGCAGATGCAAGTGAATCACTTTCCTACCTTGTAATCCAAACTGAAACTATCAAATTCTGAAGGCCGATGAAAGTACTGAATGTCCATGAGTTTTGAAGGTTGTAGCTTTGGTTTGCAATGGTAGCTGAAATGATCAGGTCAACTATAAATATAAAATCCAGTACCAAGTGATTGTATATTTTCATTGCATTTCTGGAGTTTAATCGGGCGAAAGCAGGCGCGGATTCTCAATCACCAAATTTGGTTCACAATTGGAAGGAATACACCTCGATCCTTATTTTTGGATGAAAATTCCCTCAGTTTCTTTTGTAATTGTTTACTATTTGTTTGTGAATGAAAAATGTAATAGTTGTTTGTTTGTCTTTCTACAATATCAATTTAGTGAACATTAGCTACCGTTATCTGGGATTCAACGAGTGTCCAATCGTTGTCCACATTCTCTCCACAATATCACTTTACGGAAATAAAATACTCTTTCATATGATAACGCAAATTTAGTTAGTTGGATTGTCCTTGCCAATTTAGTTAGTTGGATTGTCTTCATGGTTAACTTTTGCAATTCAAGGTTGAAAAGTTTATGATGTGTGGAAAAATGTCAACCTCTCTCTATTTGTTTAGCAAAAAAAATTTATACATCTCACCTTAGATTCCAAAAACAAGACGTTAAACTGACCTTATTGTGATTAAATTGACAACGATGAAATGAGTTCCTTTGCATATATTGAAATAAAATATATAAGTTAAGATATATGAGTTAAAATATATGGATTGTGATTATTAAGATTATTGTTTATCAATGTAATTATTATTAATATATAAGGGTGTTAGTTGTGTTAGTTAATAATAATAATAATAATAATAATTGTTAATATTATTAATAATATTTTATATTAATAACCTATTACTATATAAAA
>SNQJ01S0004192.1:100198-113070 GCA_010110895.2 Picea sitchensis | reverse complement strand
TACACTAATAAAGTAATACATTATTACATTAATTAATGTAACATGATAAACTATTAATACATTAACAATACATTATTGTTAATACATTATTACATTGTTGTAATAAATAAATTAAAGTATTAATGCATTATGTATAATGTAACATATTAAATATTAATGCATTAAAGCATTTTTAACTAATACATTGTTAAAGTATTAATAAAAAAATAAATTATTACATTAATAATACATTATTAAAGTAATAAAACATTAATAAAAATATTATTAAAGTATTAATACATTAATATATTTATTGAAAATAATTGTGGTTGATTATGGTGGACCATCATCATGGTTTCTTATAGTCATGATTATGAATGACATTCATGTATATTGTAATGTATTAATTTGATTAATTAATAAATTAATACATTTTTAATAAATACATTACTAAAGTAGTAACAAGGTATTATATTAATATAATGTATAAATTAAAGTATTAATCTACATCGGCGTATATCAACCTTTACATTGGGTTGTGTACATCAAATTACGACAATAGGTTGTCTTTGTTCGATTGTAACGTTTGGAAATGTCTATCACATTGCATTTGTCCCATTACAACGCCTATTTATGTTCGTTCAATTGCGATGTTCGTAATTGTCTGTCACATTGTGATGTGCATATATGTTCGTCACAATGTGACATGCATATATGTTCGTTTCATTGTGATGTTACTATGTTTGGTAGATTGCATTGTTACTACGTTCGACACATTACGATGTTTGGAAATGTTTGTCACATTGGGGCATTTGTATATGTTTGTCACATTGCGATGTTACTCTGCATGGTAGATGAAAAATTTACTATGTTCGACACATTACGATGTTTGGAAATGTTTATCACATTGCGACATCCATATATGATGGTCAAAATATGACATTACGATGTTTGTCACATTGGGACGCCAATTTATGTTCGTTCAATTGCGTTGTTCATAATTGTCCGTCACATTGTGATGTGTGTATATGTTCGTCATAATGTGACATGTATATATGTTCGTTGCATTGTGATGTTACTATGTTTGGTAGATTGCATTGTTACTACGTTCGACACATTACGATGTTTGGAAATGTTTATCACATTGGGGCGTTTGTATATGTTTGTCACATTGTGATGTTACTATGCATGGTAGATGACAACTTTACTATGTTTGACACATTACAATGTTTGGAAATGTTTGTCACATTGCGACGCCCATATATGATGGTCAAAATATGACATTACAATGGTTGTCACATTGGGACGACATGCCTATTTTCGTCAGATTGCAATGTCACTATGTTTCATAGATTGCAATGTTACTGTGTTCATAACATTGTGATGTTACTATGTTCGTCATATTGAAACACTATATTTTCATCACATTGCAATGTTATGTGTTTGTCACAATGCGAATTTACTATGTTTGGTAGATTTCAATGTTACTATGTTCAACACATTGCAAAATTTGGATTTTTTTGTCACATTGTGACTTTGCAATAAGTGCATCACAATGCAACATCAAAAAACGTTAATCAGATTGCGACGATAAGATGATGTGAGACACAATGCGACGACATGCCTATCGACATCCATATATGTTGGACAGATTGCAACGTTTGGAATTGTTCGTCACATTATGATATTTGTATATCTTCATCACATTGCAACGTTTGGAAGTGTTTGTCACATTGTGACATTAGGATATGTACATCACATTGAAATGAGAGGAAATGTTCATGATATTGCAATGGCAGGGTGATGTGGGACACATTCCAACCTATGTTTATGTTCGTTACACTGTGATGTTACTATCCACATTACGACGACATGCCTATATTCGTCACATTGCGACATTACTATGTTTGGTAGATTGCAATGTTACTATGTTCGACACATTGCAAATTTAATATATTCATGGCATTGCAACGTTATATGTTCATCACATTGTGACATCACTATTTTTGGTAGATTTCAATGTTACTATGTTCGACACAAATTGCAAATTTAATATATTCATCACATTGCAACGTTATATGTTCATCACATTGTGATGTTAATATGTTTGGTAGATTGAAAAGTTAATTTGTTCGAGACATTACGATGTTTGTAAATGTTTGTGACAATGCGACGTCCATATATGTTCGTCATAATGCGACATTATGATGTTTGGTAGATTGCAAGTTTACTAAAAAATGGTCCACACATTATGATGTTTGGAAGTGTTTGTCACATTGTGACATCAGGATATGTGTGTCACATTGCAACGTGAGGAAATGTTTTCCATATTGTGACGTCCATATATGTTCGACACATTGCGACATGTATTTATATTCATCACATTGCGACATGTATTTATGTTTGTCACATTTTGACGCTACTATCCACATTGCGATGACATCTCTGTTTTCGTCAGATTGCGATGTCACTATGTTTTATAGATTGCAATGTTACTATGCTCAAAACATTGTGACCTTACTAAATTCATCATATTGAACCAGTATATTCTCACCACATTTCAATGTTATGTGTTCATCATAGTGCAACTTTACTATGTTTGGTAGATTTCAACGTTACTATGTTCAACACATTGCGAAATTTGGATTTTATTGTCACATTGCGACTTTGCAATAAGTGTGTCACAATGCAACATCAACAAATGTTCATGACATTGTGTGGTTAATATGATGTGCAACACAATGCGATGACATTCCTATCCACATCTATATATGTTCTACACATTGCAATGTTTGGAAATGTTTATCACATTATGATATCTGTATATATTCATCACATTGCGATGTTTGGAAGTGTTTGTCACATTGTGACATTAGGATATGTACATCACATTGCAATGTGAGGAAATGTTCATCATATTGAAATGATAGGGCAATGTGGGACACATTTCAACCTATGTTTATGTTCGTTACATTGTGACGTTACTATCCACATTGCGACAACATGCATATATTTGTCACATTGCGACATTACTATTTTTGGTAGATTGCAATGTAACTATGTTTGACATGTTCCAACTTTAATATATTCATCACATTGAAATGTTATATGTTCATGACATTGTGACATTAATATGTTTGGTAGATTGAAAAGTTAATTTGTTCGACACATTGCGATGTTTGGAATTGTTTGTCACATTGAGATGTTAGAATAAGTGTGTCACATTGAAACATTAAGAAATGTTCATCACATTGCAATGACAGGATGACATGCACTAGAGTGTAATGTTTGTTTATGTTATGATGGCATGCCTATGTTCATCAGATAACAACATCAATTTGTGTTCATCACATTGCAACGTTATTATATTCGTTAGATTGCAACGTTACTATGTTCATCATTGTCCAATGTTAGTATGTTTGACACAACGCAACATTACTATGTTCTTCATTGTTCAACACAATGCAACATTACTATGTTCGTCACATTGTAACGTCTTATTGTGTTCTTCATATTGCAATGTCGATGGAATGTTCATCATATGAAAAGGTTGGTTTGTTTCCCACACATTATGAAAAGTAAGCTTTGGTGAATCTTTAAAAAAAAATCTAATAGTGTTTCCTTTGTGAAAAATATAGGAACTTTGAACTGATGCTTTGTGAAAAATATAGGAACCTTGAACTGATGTGATATATTACATAGAATGAAACTTACAATCGTATTTTTTTTAAGGACGTTGATAACATATGATCTTGAACTATAAAATATATCACTTGCACATAAGCATATATAAAATTAGAGTATGCATTTATGCATTTCTCTTTTTGGTGCTGCAATTTGCAATTGTTAAGAAAGCACAAAAGAATGAGTTAAAAGAAAATATGATTTATAGTAGTAAAATATTTAACTTGAATCATTTTATGAGTCAATGTGATCAATGTCGTGGTATTTTTTTTCTTGCATTAGATTCATACAACTAAAGTGATTTTCCTCTTCAACCATTTTAGTGTCACAAAGATGATAAATTATTTCATGTCATTGTATTTTCTTTTTATATTTTATAATGAAATAAAATTTTCATCTAAAATAATTTTTTTTTATAATGGAATCTTTCAAAAAGATATTTATATCTTTCCACACTTATAAAATATCTCAAATTCAACAAAAATATAAAATGTGGTCTTTCTTAATATATTGCTTAATATATTTTTATTAGACATTTAGTTTAAGATGTAAAATGTTACCTCTTTCTTGATATAATAGATGAAATCAAATAAATAATATTAATAAATAATATTGATATTATATTTTTCTTAATATAATAAATGTATTCAAAATTTCTTATATATATTTTTTGTTTATATAATATGTTTTTTTTTATTGATACAATTAAATAATTCTATGATATCTTTTTCTTATATAATATATGATATTGTTTATTTATTTCTTGATGTTATATATTAACATTTTTTATAATCAAATGATAAATATAATGTTTTTTTTCTTGATATAATAATGTTTTTTTTCTTGATATAATAATGTTTTTTTTTATATAATAAATATAATCAAATATTAATGTCTTTCTTAATTAAATAATAAATATAATGTATTTTTCTTTATATAAGTAAGTGATTTTCTCTATATAATAGTAATCAACCATCAATAATTATAATTAATATTGATATTTCTTTTTATATAATATAATAATATATTAACAATTATAGTATAATGTAATATAATGTAATGTTTTATATATCAAATAGTTTTATAAAAAATGTTTCATACAAATGTGGTTTTTTTTAATATATTATTATTAGTATTTAGTTTAAAATATAAAATAATGTATTCAAATAATTAAGATTAATATTTTAACCAAATAATAAAAATAATGTTTTTTTCTTTATATAATAAATATAATAAAATGTTAATGATTTATATAATAATGTAATAAAATATTAATAATTAATATTGATATTAATTTTTTTATAATATAATTATATATTAATGATTATAGTGTAATGTAATATTATTTTATACCAAATAATTATATAAAAAAAATTCTTGATATTGTATTTTTTTTTAATATTAGTAATAAAATAATTAATATTAATATTGTATTTTATATAAAAAAATTCAATCTAATATTAATAATTAATATTATATTGTCTTTCTTAATATACATTAATAATATATTAATAATCAATCTTTATGTTGTTTTTAAGTAAATATGATATATATAATCAAATAATTAATATAACCCAAATCCTAATAAACTTTCTCAAATTATAAAATTCAGATTTATCACAATGTTGATTGGCTTATCCAATACCTAATACCAAAGTAGTCATATTATTGTTTTGACATTTAATGTCAAAACACTATAAACAACTCATCAAATCAACGAAGAAAACTTTTAGAAAATTTTCAATGGAGAGGAAAATTACAGTGTTATTTTCACTATCAATCTACAGTGGTCTAGAATATTATTGAAATATCCTACAACATTTATTACCTGAGAAGCGTTGGAAAGGGAGACTGAAAATTGAAGCCGGAAAGTTTCAGTACTTTTGATTTTAAGTTTTATTGTTTTTTCAGGAAAATAATGAATGGCCTCCCTACTCTGCTTGTATTTTAAGTTTATTATTTAAAAAAAATGTTTGTTTACTCTGTTTGTTTACTAAGGCATTCAATAACAAGAAGGAACAATAGTGGTGAAAGAGGAAACCCCTGACGCAACCCTCGGTGGATTTTAAAAAATGAAGTAGGAGAGTCGTTTACCAACACTGCCATACTAACATTAGTAACACGTGCCATAATCCATTGAGATACTTCCCACTTAAGCCCTATCTAGATGAGCAGTAAACGCAAAAATTGCCAACTAACATTATCATATGTCTTTTTTAAATCCAACATAAGGATGATAGAACTTAGTTTCTTAGTTTTAACTGTGTGGAAGCATTCCTGGCTAATCCTACAGTATCAAAAATCAATCTATCCTTTAGAAAGCCAAACTGTTCTTGAGATATACATGAGGCCAGCTTGTCCTTAATGCAATTTGCAATTATCTTGGAGATCACTTTGTAAGCAAAGTTACATAAGGCAATGGGCCTGAACTCATTAAAAGAGGAAGGTTTTCTCACCTTTGGAATAAGAGCGAAAAAAGTAGCATTGAGTGCACCTGAAATGAAACCTGATACTCTGGATTCTTCAATGGCACGTCGAAGGTCCTTTCCTGTGATGTCAAAGAAGGAACGAAAGAGCTCTTGAGTTCACCCATTCGGGCCAGGGCTCCTCTCTTTTGGAATTTTGTTAACAATAAACTCTACTTCTTCAATGGAGACCAGTTTCCCTATTTCATCACTCTCCGCATTAGAGAAAATTCAAGGTACATATTTTAATATGTGTATCTGGTTTCTCATGTCTTCCATCTCGAGAGCACTATATTGTTCCTGGAAATATTTATAGGCAAACTCCTTTATATCCGATTCACTGGATAGAACCTTTCCATCATCTTTGGAATTGTCCCATATTGTATTATGGTTCCTCCTTTGTGTGGCATATTTATGGAAAAAACTGGTGTTCTTATCCCTATTCTGCAGCTAGAGAGCTCGACTCCTAAGCCTCCACATTGATTCCTCAATAGCTAGAATATTTTCTTTCCTAGTCTTGAGGGCTCTCAAATGGTTAATCTCCTCTTGCTTGAATACTTGTGATGGACGACTTTCAAAGAGCGCATATAGTTTAGCTTAAATATGGGATAGTTTCGACTGTAGCTATTGTTTTTTTCTTTTTCTACCATTTAATCACTGTTTTCTTTAAAAAAATTATTGTTTCACACAACAGGGTACATCCTGAATTGTCTATTCATTGTTCCATTGAATCCCATGTCGACTTGATTAGTGAGTTAAAATACGGATCTGATATCCAAGAACTATTGAATTTGAAAGCAGCACAGTGCTTTCACTGAGAGAAGTCTATTTGCAGACAAATCGGGTTATGGTCTGAAATTGTGGAATTAATAGTCTAGGTACTAAATAAACATTGGCTAGTGATAAGGTTCCCGTCCAGAAGAAATCTGTCCAAACATTTGGAAATGCTCGCCTCTCCCGTCTTTCCATTACACCATGTTAGGGACAAATGGGTAGGGGGTAAATCCACCAGGCCAACATCCTGTAGCATATTGGAAAAATAATCAGACAAAGGATCAACTCTTGTCGAGCTACCCCACACCTCTCGGGAAGATAGAGTAAAATTGAAATCGCCTCCTACAATAAGGCTCCGTTCTGTAAGAAGATCAGAATCAATGATTGGTTGCCAAAATCTTTCCCTTTCCTTATACAGCGCATAGCAATTTAGTAATTTGACTTTCACCGCAGAATGTTTGAATCTACCCTCCAAAAAGATACCTACAGAGGTGCCACATGCACTGAGCTTAGCTATGGCAGGATTCCACCCAACAAGCAGGTCACCCGATCTGCCATTAGGGTCCATGGCCACACAATTCCATGAGGGGAGACACTTAAGAAAGAGTCTCTTAGCCTTGTCTGACTCCACAAGAGTTTCTTGTAGAAAAACAACATCAAGAGAGGTTTGATACATTAATAAATTTAGGGAAGCGAGCCTAGTGGGTCCTCCAAGCCCACGTACATTAAAAGAGATAATAATCATGGGTTAAGATCAGAAATTGGCAAGCCTTCTCTAAGGGATTAGGGCGATGGAAGCTCAATTAGATCAACCATGGAATTTTGAACTGTATGTGGGGAGATGGAGGGAGCCATGTGGTAAGGGGTCATATCTCCTTCAATAGCTCCAGAAGGCTTCTTGGGATGGCAAGGGCGTGGTTTCTTCCGGAGGGTGACATTTGATTTGGGGTTTGGAGTAGGGTCTAAAGAGGAGGCATTGGTGACTGAAAGGGACATGGGGGAGAGGATTTCAACAATCTTGGTATTCTGTAGTGGGAGGGGAACTTGCATAGGAGAAGGTGCATTAACAGAGGGATCATAGACAAGACTAGGATCTACCCTTCATTCAAAGACAAAGGGTTTGGAACAGGTAACTCACAAGGAGAAGCGGGATCTGGTGAGCCTGAAATGGGAGGCCCATTTGTCGACACCGAAGGAAGATTTTTTCCCAGCTCGTCAAGGGGAAGAGGAATAATCAAAGGGGGGGATGTTGGGGATTATGTTCTATCCTACCCCAGTAGGGGGACCCGAGCGACATTCTGGATCATTTAATTTCCTCATGAGGATTTCCCAGAAATCACCAAATATTTCAAGTACCCACTCCTCATTGGCATGTAAATAATCAACTTCATCTACAGATAATTTAGAAAAAAAATTGGGGTAGATAAGTCTCATCTTACCCAGAAAAGAGTCTAACCAGTGAGTGGCGGTCATGAAGGAGAAGCCTGGTGTGCAGAATCCGTGACAGTTATCTGAGAGTGGTTGGGCCTTAAATCAGACGTGTAGTTTGCCTTCAAATGACCAGGCTGACCACAAATATGAGAGCGAAAGGATTCCTTCCAGTAATCAATTGGTTGTCCCATCACACGATCTCTTATGACAATTTCGATAGTTTCAGGCAACCCCTTATAAATGTCGAACTCCACCAATACCCAGGTCGTCTGCTTGTTGCACCACCTCAAAGAATCAGGGTCGAAGAAAATATACTTACCAATAGAATTGGCAATGGCTTCAAAGCTGGCCGCTGAGCAGAATTCTATTGGAAAGTCCGGGAGCAACATCCACTCCGGCGTGAGAAGAATTCAGAATGTGGGTTGAAGCCTGGATACCACCTCTTGAGCATTAAGATGCCATGGCATAAAATCCAAGGAGAATATAGGATGCGCAGGAGATCCTCCTCAGCTACGAAGTGAAACACCAACCACTGGTTGGATAAGATGCAAAATCTAGGACAATATCCGTCGGCAGCAACACTATTCGACGAGACACTCATCCATCCGGTAGATTTTCTGGTTTTTCCTTTAGCTTAGGCCCAAACAAATGAGTCCATACGATGTGAAGAAAATATAATATTTTAGGTCACCGGATACAGTACCCTATCCTCCGTTTTCATTCACATGTTTCCACTCATAACATGTTAGCAACTAAAGAATTAAAGCAATATATCCCGCACCCATGGGTGTTGACGAAATGCACCATGAATGCCAAATCCAATGTATATTTATCCTCTTTCTAGATGTTCGACCTCTACTTGACTGCTCCGACCTGACACCTTTGCTTAGAATTTCTTTCTCGCAAGATTTGGACGATCTTGCCATCTTTGATGATTGTGGCATTTCAACTATCTTCAAATATTTTAAAAGGACCAAGTCTAAGTATACTTTCTTATTCTTTAATCTTTGTTTATTGGCCTATCAAGAGGGTTAAAATTTTCTATTCCTCCCGACTCGACTCAACAATAAGAGAAAGGAGGGCAACGTTTGGCCGAGGAATGAACCCAATATCACGTGGCTTCGCATTTTTCGAGAGAGAAATTAGTACTGTTGTTAAATATGCCTACACCTCCTCCTTCATGGCAGAGTCAAATCCAGATCCAATGGCCAGAGATGATGATCAGGGAGAGGGGAATGGAGGGCAGGAAGTTACATCGTTTAACACTAGATGCCATAACCATGAGCTCTTGCGGGTTGAGGGCCTTCTAAATACACATGCAGTGGATGCAAAGAACGTGGAGCCAACATTGGTTACCAATGTCCATCCTGCGAGAAATTAATTCTGCATGAGGCCTATGCTACTCTTCGTGATACTTACCCACACCCGTTTCCGCACAATGTGAACCTTGCATTTCGTTCTGCAATGACTATCATGCATCACTATAGCGCATGTCGCGATCTAATGAAAGGTTGTGTTTGAAACTAAAAAATCGTAAGTTAAGGTTTCATTCCTTGTGTACTGCGCTGCTTAGTATGCTCACCTTCAGTGGGCACACAGAACACAGATTCATATTTGAGCAAGATAATCCAGACGGAAGAGATTACACTTGTGCTTCCTATAATGGTTTCATTAAAAAAGATGGATATATATATATCGGTGCAAGCAACTGGTGTGTAAGATTTACTTGGATCTGAGCTGTGCTAAAATAGGCTTTTTGGGACTCTCAAACTATGGTTTTTGGAGAAGTCGCAGAAGATATCCTGCTACACCAGTGAAAGTTGATTCTAAGTTATTATCGAAGGCAGTAATCTGATCCCTATGTGGCTAATCACCATGCTAAGGAAATGATTAATAGTTTTCTTTTAATGGCCATGAGAAATCTCTGACATGGGCATCAATCTTAGTGTCTTGTTGGCTTCAGACTCTGAATATGTATATATCATCTTGTTACATCTTCTCCACTTGTCAAAGATAATATTTTCACCTGGGGTTTTAATCATGTGTTTTCTAGTCTGCAAATGCTAAAAAGAATGAGATTAAATTTGAATAATATAACCTTTTTATTGACGATTCTCAAAAGAGAAAGAAATGTTTTATAAGTTTTTTTTTTTTTTTTTAATAAGGAAAATCCTTCTAAATATAATAACAATACTTAAAAATCAAAATGACATAACCTTTTCAAAAGAAAAACTTATCTAATGAGTTTTATTCGAAAAAATCCTAACCTTCTCAAAAACAAAACTTATTTAATGAGTTTTATTCAAAACAAAATCCTAACTTCTTAAATTAATAGATTTACTCTTAAGTATGTTAAAGTAGGGAGGTTAGAATAGGAATCTGACCCCTCCTCTCAAAAACAGTATTGTTTTAAGATAGGAGATGAGGAAATTTCCATAAAATTGATGAGACATGTGGCATCTTTGAACTTCATGTGGCATCTTTGAAGTGCAAATCCTTTCATGAATGAAGACTTCCCATACAGTGAGTTGGCATACTTGGAGTTCTTTGGTAATCAATACTACTTTCTATAGTCAAATGGAGATGCCTTCATGAAGTTCTAGAGGGATAGTTCGAACATGGCATTTCATCCCACAATCTTTTTCCAATAGTACACATGAAAGGCTGGACGGATCTGAGTGGGAAGGGAAAACCAATCTGTGGTCAACTTGTACAATGTGCTAGAGAACCTGAGTTGCATGCTCTTAAGTAGTATCTGGTATAGGAGGGCCTTATCCCACCTTCCTTTCTTTCAGCAGGGTGCTTCCCAATAGAGCAACGTGCTACCACTTTTTCCCCCTCAAGGTTTGAGGGTAGATCGCTCTTACCACCCCCTTCCTCGGCCTTGGTTTGTTGGGTTGCGAGATCAAATGGCCACTTTTCTTTAGATAAAACGCATAAAATAGACCCAATCAATCTAGTGTCTCTGGCTCAAATTCAATAAATAATTATCGACAATTTCATTCAATTCTATAGATTGCCTGAGACCCATTTTTACACCCTTCCCATTTTTCATGGTTGGATAAGAGGTAGCTATTTTTCATAGTTGGATAAGAGCTAGCTAAGGAAAAGGTATATGTATAAATTCATCTATTCATTTCTACCTATCCACCTATTTGTATTTTCTATAGATTGCTCAAACTAACACCCGAGAAAAAAGAACATTAATTGTTCAAACTAAAACATTTGAGTAATTATGAGGGAATTGCTCAAACTAACACATAAATAGAAAAATAATTCTATTTATGTAGAGGATCCATGTTAGGGAAGCAAGTGGGTTATAATTACCTAATTTGCAGGTCATAAACTATCAAAGAATTTGAATCCTTAATTATGACATAGATGCCATGGGTGAAGAAAAAATAGAAAAGTTGGAAGGCCTACATGCCATCAATTGGACAATAAATGAGTTCAACTTATGCAATTGGGAGAGAAGGGAATTCAAATGGATGATTAGAAGGAAGATAATCTCACTCCTATGATGGCTTGGTTGCACCGAGAATTGGATAAGGAAGAACCATTAGAAAAAATACATGAATTTGTCCAACAACAGAGGGAAGTAAGACATCCTTCCATTACTACCATATAATCTTTCTTACCTACACATTGAATCCATGATGCTTCAATGTGGGTGAGATGAAACATTGATGCATCTATTCTGGTTTTGTCCTTTGGCCAAGCTTGCATGGGATTAAGTGGATCCCCTTTGCCAATCATGCCTTCCAGTGTTCATTTCATGGAAGATCATTCTCTTGGGCGATATGTTTTAATGAGATATTGAATTCCACTCTACCCAGATGTTTTTATGGTCTAAAATTCTTTATTTCATATGGAAGAAGAAAACTGATGTTTTATTCAATAAGATTTGACCATCTTGTACCTTCTCTTGTTATGAAAGTACACTAATACATGCCAATTTACCATTGTAGATTACTGCATAGACTTGGAAAATTCAAATGGAAACAAGCCACCTGCAATGACTTTTGTAGTTCTAGGAGACTCCATGCATGATGAGTTGGGAGCCACCTAGGCCCCCCTTGATCTAGGTGGATATCGGTGGCCACCCACCTTTTCCAACTGGCTCAAAACAGTTTTCTAGCAATTTTGACAATTTACTATTTTTAGCAGGTTTTAACTTACGGGGCCATTTTGAGGGCCTAAATGAAGGTTTTTTGAGATCGAGGTTCTCAATGATAGCTAAAGGCAGATTGAGCCCCCAAAATTAATCTCCTCGATGATACCTTTCCAATGAGCTATCATACGCCTAAAATGAAGATCGTATGCAAAAGTTACGACCCTGGGAAGTTGATGTACTAACTTACCCAAATGAGGCCCACATGACTTTTGGCGCTTCATCTCCTAAGGTTAGGTTTTTGGATGTCTAGGGTTTTTGGCATTCCTGTTTATTGTAAAAAGACCTTTAGAGCCTCATTGTAATCATCTTCTTGCGAATGCGAGTAGCCGTCACATCTCTTCTCAAAGATAAGCTGCCACCATTCT